>VBSM01003039.1:22380257-22482570 GCA_008086735.1 Cheirogaleus medius
AGCTACATGCAGAAGAATGAAGCAGGATCCCTACCTCTCACCTCTCACAAAACTAAGGGATTATTAACCACTTTGGTACCGTGCTCACCGGCCGCAAAGCCTTGCCCACAGCCGGCACTCATAGTCCGCACAATAGTTTGTGCTGTGCATTGATGATGAATCCGTTTTGCTCTTGTGTGATGAGGAAAGCTTTAAAGCACTGAAAGCTTCTTTTGCTTTACAGGCAGCTTTAGGAAAATAACTATAATAACTCCTACTAAGGACTTGTTAAAAGGTCACACATTCATAATAACTTATTAGCTGAACATACACACTGCAACTGTAGAGATAAAAGTAAGATCTTCTGGCTGTCGACTAAAGTCAACGCTCGGCTATGCACCTTCATATCATAGCTGTTGGCTAAGGTTGACGCTTGCGTTGTTCATCTGTGGCTGTCGACTATGGTCGACGCTGGTACCGAAGTGGTTAAACCCACCTAATATCCCTGATTCTCCAGCTAGGCTTTGACTCAACAGGTCAAAGCCCTTAGGTTTATTTCATACTTAAATTCTCCATTACAGCCAGAGCAGCTAGCCTACCTGAAAATCATTCTATGTACCAACATTGTCCATAACTAAAACCTGCTCCAAGGATATGTTCTCCCAATGCTGGGCCCACAGCTGAAACAAAAAGTGTAGGATTAGCAGTGTCCCACTTACTTTTAGAAAGTTAGCTATCTCCACTCTAACAAATATATGAGCAACTCAATTCCAGAATGCCATCTTAAATGTTCATTTTCTGGTAGCAATTACTGTAATCAGCTAGATCCTACAAAATGCCAAAGGCATATTCAGCTGAGAGTTCTAAATAGACTTTGATAAATAGATTATTTATGGATACGTAATTAGCCCCGGGATGCTGAGACACAATAGTGAGAAGACATGACTACTTGTAATAAGCCCACAAGTTCAAGGAGGAGGAACTCAGTGTGAGCTAGGGCCATGAACAGGACCTGTGGACATTGACCAGTGGTTCTCAATCATGGAACTATTGGCACTGGTTTGGATAATTCTATGTGTGTGTATGTGTGTGTGTGTATGTGTGTTTCATTTTGAGAAGCAGAGTTGTTCTGTACATTGTTAGATGTCTAGCAGCATCCTTGGCCTTTGCTTACTAGACACCAGTAGCATCCCAGTTGTGATGATCAAAAAGGCCTCTAGACATTGTCAAAAGTCCTCTCTAATGGAGGAGCACTGGTCATAAAGGGATGTATGACAGCTAGAACGCAATACTAGAGAAAGGAGAGAAGGAAGAAATGCCCTGATGACTCTCTCCCCTGATGCTCAGATTTCCTTCTCATGTCAGTCATCTAGAAGCCAGAGGATGACAGAGCTTGGGTAATGTGGCCACTAGTTTAAACATCTTAGAGATAGCTTATTCTGTTATTGTTGTTTTTGCTGTTGTTTGCAAGGATAGAAAAGAAGACATGATTATCTTCAAGAATGGCATATAATCTACCGAGTTTTATTCTAATACTAAACTATAGGTTTTTTCTTTAATTTTGTCTATTTTATATTTCTTATACTATACATTCATACTCTTGATATTCACATATTTTGGTTAACTCAACTTTGTCTTCAATTGTTTCAATTATTCTTTCAGGAAGGGAATATGTTGGTCAAAGTTCCTGTGAGTGTGTAATGATGAGGTGTATTTCATGCTTACACCACATATCTATTTAATAGTTCTGATTGTCAATAGACTCTGCCTATCACAATCACTTAAGGATTCAGGTTGATGGAGACACCATCTCATCATGTGCTTTTATCATCGCTGTGGCAAACCATACAGAGACTCTCAGTCTTCTTTCTGGAAGTGATATGCCACACTCCTGCTCATAGATCACTAGGTGGTAAATCACATCCTTACATGTAGCTTCAATGCAGGAAGAGGTGTGTAATCACACCATGTGCCCAAAAAGCAAATAAAAATATTTTCAAACAATTCTATTACAATTACCACAGAGAATGCATTTTGTTTGGCTTTGAATCTCCTAAAAATATAAATTATTTTGTCATTTTCCCCATTTCCCTCTCTAAAAGGTTCCTGGAGACAGTAGGCAAAACAATGTTTTAACCTGGAAAGTTTTATGTTATTGTGAATGAGCCACTCACCTGAGCTCTGCCTGACATAGATATGTGGGCCAAATATAAAGATGAATTAAAAGGCACTGTATGACTACTGGATTTCTGTGGATGCATATGGCAAGAACAGTAACTCATTGTGCTGGAGGAAACAGAAGTGCCTGCCAACTGCTCTAGCGCCTGGTCTTGTTATCCAGATTCCTCAAAGTCAGGCAGCAGAGTTAAGTTAGGGATTTTCTCTAAATTTTCCTTGGATGTGTCCAGGTCATGTTGAAATTTCAGATAAAAACAAAAGAAATAGATGCTTACTATTTCATCTAAATGATCCTTTGTGCACTACACTTGGCTAAACGGATGACATTCCTTGTAGGTCTAAAGCATCTTTTGACAGTTTCATGGGAAATCAGGAGGATGGAGTATTTGGGGATTAAATCTTACATCTTACATAAAAACCTTCTTGCCATAATTCCTAATTTGGTACAATAGCATTCAGGATATCATGGAGAGGTCAGAGGTCACAGGGGAAGCATATAGGCAATAATGAGAAGAATATGAACTAAGAAAGAACCAGCAAAGGAAAAGGAGACTTTAAAATTGAGGTAGAAGGCCAGATGTAGTGGCTCACAGCTGTAATTCCAGCACTCTGAGAGCCTGAGGCAAGGGGATCACTTGAGGCTAGGAGTTCAAGATGAGCCTAAGCAACATATCAAGAATCTGTCTCTACCAAAAAATAAAAAAAATTAAAATTAAAATAAAATAAAATAGAAAGAATAAAATTGAGTTGCATCTTTAATTTTTGCTATATTTTTTTCTTTGATGGGGTTGGAATGTGTGCAGTAAATGTGTGAATAAAGAATGAGTAACATAGCCACTAGAGGAGAATAAGCCATTGTGTTACAAAATAGATAGAGATACACTTAAGGTAGAGGAAAAGTTATCATGCTATACCTTTAAACATGTAAAAACACCAGAAAAAATAAATGTTTTTTTTTCATTGAAAAGTCAAAGAAAACACCAGTACATATATAGAAGTGTGATAACATCAGCTGCATTAAAAAGATTTTAAATGATATTCCTACCCCATCATATTACAAACATTTTAAATGAGCTCAACAATGTCCACTGTCGGCAACGTTTTAGGGAAATGAAAACCTTACTTGTGTTGCTTAGTGTCAACATGAACAAAGTCTTATTTTCTAAGACAATTTGGAGATTTGTATCACAATTATAAATTCATAAATCCTTTGAACCAGGAATTCTAATTCTAGAATTCCATCTTCCAGAAGTATATATGCATAAAATTATATGCTCAAGAATGGGTGATATTGCTTGGAAACCACACAAGGTCCATTCCCAGGTAAGTGATAGGTACATATAATTTAAGATCAAGTAACCATTAATAAAAGATGAGAAAGAGATATGAAATGTGCCAGGGCTAATCAACATCTGGAATTCTAAAAGCTTATGATACGTATGTCTTCAGGAGACAAGGTTGTGTTTCTTGGCACAGAAGCAACAGATGCTGCAGGCACATTACAATTATTGCTGTATTTCATTCTCCCTTGTTGTCAAAGAAGAAAAATGTAGCTGGTTCATATTTGCGAGCAAGTAAAGATGCTTGTAGGGGTGAATAAAGTTCAATGCCATTTCAAGAGGAGATACAACTAATCCATCTTCACATCATAAATTCTAGTTGCCTGGTACTATACCTGAACTTTCCATTCTTGAATTAAAGATGAATGAATTAAGGTCTTAGTGTGACACCAATACATACACACACACCCCCCTCAACCTGGCAATTCAATATGTTTTTCAAAGAGCTGAAAATGCAGACCATCAGTAAAACTTTTAGAAAAATAAAGTCATTTAATATTTAAAGTTAGAATGTAATGAAATGGAAATGTTTGGTATTTTAACTAGTGATATGAAATGAAGAGTCAAATCAAGCATGATTGTGATTTGTATACATCAGTATATTTTTCTAATTGGACTAAATCTATTATAATAATTCTTCGAAAGATTTTTTGGTTATGTAAAAAATATTTATTTTGTGATATCTTTTATTATTTTTAACTCTCCTTCTTACTAATTTCGATATGGATTTGAATATCTATACTAAACAGTTGTTTAAATAATATTGTGGTAACTGAATTTTGTTAAAATGTAGCTTACACTATGAGATAACAAGGTTTGTAGTGCAGATTTATCTTTAATCCTCCAGACATAGTAAATATTGTAAAGCTCATGTGGCTACAGTTAGAGATATGAAAAAAATTTATTCAAAAGCTCTACTGCTTGATTATGAGGAAATATCTAAATTTTATTCGTTTTTAAAGTGTCAATAATTGCTAGTTTTACAGAATGTCAGTGAATATTATATGCCCTCAGTATAAATGTTATTATTAATAAAAGATATCATTTTGGTGAGTATAACATGTTAAATGTTTCAGTCTTCAATTAGCACCATGAAATATAATGTCCCCTTTGGAGAGGAAGGGAAACAGATTCTGAGTTAATAAACATCAAGTCTGGTACTTAGTCTCCATTTCATCAGATTCATATCTAGGATCTCTCCAATATACTGACAGCACGATCAGATGTATAATCCATAATGTCATCTGGAATAAACCAATGAAATTCGACACATCATTACCAACTCCTCATTCAATGAATGTTAGTATTTACCTTAAGGAGAGGGGAAACTTGATTATTTAATAATCTTAATGTTATATTTCATATAATTAATGTACCAAAAGAAGTCACATGCTTACTCATAAATTAATTACTGTAGTCATATATTCAGTACATCTTAATTTAGGATCTACCATTTTCCAAACCTCATGGTACTTGCTGAGTGTAATGTTGAACATCATAAAGACAATTTCAGTTTATGGAGCTTATGATCAAGGGAAGAAACAAAACCACTTTTAATGCACCATGCCAGGTGCAGCCCTAATGGACAATTCTGCACACTTTGCTAGTAATACCCTCCAGATCCCCAAACTTCACAGGAAAAATCCATTAATTATTAAAAGGATTTGTTCTGTAAAATTTTGACTCAAAAGGCCCTGCTTAAGGATCCAGAAGGCCATTTGTCCCCATGGCCCCAAATCCCCCTCCCCATTGGAAAAGCTTAGTGAAAGTTCACCAAAGATGATAGTTTGCGGCAACATCCTACAATAGTTGGGGCTTTCCCCTCTGCTGAGCAGTGACCGAACAGCCCCCTGCGGTTCTGTGTTGCCGACAGCTAAAATCAGCAAAAGTGGAAAGGGGTCAGACCTGGCTGCCATCACTCAGTAGCTCCCTTGCATATTATACGCTTCTTGTCATATGAAATTGAAGCTCTAGCTCTTGCTTTGGTTCCTATGAGTTGTGTTGACCATTTTTTACCAAGGAGACACAGTAAGTGTTGCCAGAGTCTAAAGCTAGGACTACCACCTTGCTGGTTTGGGCTTCTCTTGGCTGTCATACGTAGGGGCAATCCCAGGTGCCTTACACAGTGAAGACAAGAAGAGTACATCTGAACCTCAGCGTATTCACTTTATGCTAAAGTACAAAAAGCCTGGCACAACAGATCATATGCTGCTTGGTTCCATTTATATGAAATGTCCAGAATAAGCAGATCTATACAAACTGAAAGTAGATCAGTGGTTCTCTAAGGCTTTAACGTAAAGTAATTGCTAACAGATACAGGGTTTCATTTTGAATTAATGAAAATATTCTAAATTTGATTATGATGTTGTTTGCACAATTCTGTAAATATAAGAATTATATACTTTTCATGAATAAATTGTATGGTATGCAAATTTTATCTCCACAAACCTATTTAAAAAAGCAACAAATATTTAGAAAAAACTAATTAAATTTGAGCACAAAATCAATGATTTAAAATAACAACTATGATCATTACTGAAAATTTAAAGATATTTTTGATGGGTTTGAAGAGTTGATATTCCTAGTGTGTCAATTATTCCTAATCTATAGATTCCACGCTGTCCAAATCAAAATACCAGAATTTATTTTTGGTAGAAACTGATAAGCTTATTCTGTAAGTTATATGAAAAGGCAGAGAGACAAAATAGACAATACAATTGAAGAAAAAGAATATACAAGCAAGTGCATTTCATGTAACCTAAATGTCTGTACCCTGTACTCCCATAATATCCTGAATAAAAAAAAGAATATAAAGCTGAAGATCTTTCACAATAGATATTAACGTCCTTTAAATAGAGTAAGAGAATGTATATTAGATATGAAAAAATTTACAACGTATCTGATGTTTCGCAGGCTAGTTTTGTTCTGGACAATCTACTTTTTAAAAATAATGGTAGAGCTTTTAGAAAAAAAAACAAAATATTTTTTATCTTAGAGTAGGCAGCTATGTCTCAAAAAACTGCACAAAATGAATTAAGCACTAACACTAATTGGTGGGAATGTAAATTGGAGCAATCAAATGAAAAAAATCAGTATTTGTAAATTCTGACCTTGTGAATACCATATATACAAGGAATTCCATTTCTAGGAAAATATCCAAGAGATACATTGTCACAAGAAATCTATACATTTTAAATAACAGTAGCCCAATTCTTATTAGCTAACATCTAGAAATTACCCATAAGTCCCTCCATGGGCGAATAAATATAGAAGTTACATATTTAGAGAATGGATCACTATTCTACAATAAGATTGAATTATCTACATCTATACACAAGCTCATGGATGACTATCTCAAACATAATGTTTAAAGATGGTGGCCATACACAAAAATGGGAAAAACTAACGTCTGTTGGTAGACATCTGTGTAGTCGTTATTCTTGCGGATGATCCTGGAAAGGTGCACAGGCTCCTGATCTGGGGTTCTGGCAAAGTACTGTGTCTACATGTGGATACTGGTAACATAGGTGTGTTCACATTCACTTTTGATAGTGTGTATGTGTGTGTTTGTGTAGCACAGGCCAACCAAATACCAATTGAATCAGTAAATCAGATCAGATTTTATCTCCAGGCATGAAAATTAATTGAAAACTCTACAAGAATTCCTATGCAAAGAAAAGGGGATGATCACTTCTCTATTAAAAGGTGGAGAAAAATGGCAAAAAAACAGTGTCTTTGTATATCAAATAGCTACCATTTGAGTGTTGTCTATGTGCATTGTATCCATGGTTGCCTTTAGTATTTATTTCAACCCAGAGACACATATATTATTGTCCCAATTGATAATGAGAAAACTGAAGCACAGATTGTATCAAGTACTGATCTCAGAGTTCAATAGCTGGTTATTATCAATGTTAGATTTTAAATCCAATGCCATCTAAATTTTATGTTCCTTTCACACATTGCCACCTGCTAAATTTATATCAAATAACGCAAACAAAGAAACATGACATAAAATTTTGAATTAACTTTTTGTTTCTATTTCCCTTTAGGAGTAAAGTTTAAGAATGTACTGGTCAATGTAAAATTAACTTCTCTTTTTGAACAAAACAGTTGAAGAGTATGTTACAAACCCTTAAAAACAATACAATATTTTTTCATCTTAATTCACTCTGCCTTTATTTATTGGTGTTTCTTTTTGGACCTTCTCTAATTTTTCATAGCAAATATAAAAAGTAACACCTATGGTGAGTTTCAACAAAATGCTGGACACCAGAGAGAATATGAGGGCAATGTACAAAAGCAATATTTTATCTTTCACTTCAAGTCATCATGATTCTGCATACATCTGCATTTGTTGAACTTCTCTTTTAAATAAAATTACTAAACTTTGATAAGTTACACTGGAAAATTCTTTCTTTACAAATAGGAGTAGATTAATGAATCATGGCTTGATTTCCCTATCTGCTTATCCTTTTGTTTACAGTCATATTTTAGTAAAATATATTTCTATTTTGAACATTCAATCTTCATGTTCATGCAAGAGTTTAGGGAGGTCAAAATCAGTGGGGAGTGGAGAAACTAGAAAATTATGTATGATATTTAGAATTTGACCTTTATTTATAACTGTAAAATCCTCACAACAAACCACACACTTATGCACGTGTGTGCACACACATACACACACCCTAAAAGTAGGGCTCATGATCCTTATAGTTTAGTTTTTATTTTATATATTTTCTGATTATGCTAAAGTAACCATTTAGCGGTATTAATTATTACATATACAGAATTCTGGTTAGGGGAAAGGGTTACTTGTTCAATGAACTAAAGCAATTTTCACAAAAGATAATATGTAAGCTCAGCATCCAGATTCTGGGATCCTTATATAGTCATAATTACTTACAGAAAAAGTTGTTTCAATCTTCTAAAGCTGCGGTTCCCAACCCCTGGGCCATGGGCCGGTACTAGTCTGTGGCCTGTTAGGAACTGGGCCACACAGCAGGAGGTGAGCAGCAGGCGAGCAAGTGAAGCTTCATCTATATTTACAGCTGCTTCCCATCGCTCACATCGCCACCTAGACTCCAACTCCTGTCAGATCATCAAGGGCATTAGATTCTCATAGGAGTGTGAACACTACTATAAACTGCACATGTGAGCGATCTAGGCTGTGCACTCCTTATGAGAACCTAAGGCCTGATGATCTGAGGCGGAGCTGAGGCGGTGATGTTAGCGCTAGGGAGTGGCTGCAAATACAGATCATCATTAGCAGAGAGGTTTGACTGCATAATAATAAATGTAATGCACTCGAATCATCCCCAAACCTTTCCCCAACCGCCAGTCCATGTAAAAATTGTCCTCCATGAAAGTGGTCCCTGGTGCCAAAAAAGTTGAGAACTGCTGTTTTAAAGTATTAAATGAAAATCCCAGAAATATATGAATATATATCTATACACAAAAATATGCATATATACAAATATACATTGTTGATATTGGGAAATACATATGTACACATTCATATATTATATATTAATATATGAATAAAATATATCTCCATATATGTATATATGCTTATATATTTTCCCTGTAATCGATAGGCATGCATATATAATAATATGTATAGATACTTATATTTTTATACATAAATTTGTGTGTACATATTTTCCTGTATCAACAATAGGCTTTAATATATATAAAATATGTATATGTACTTATATGTGTTTTTATATTAAATATGAATATATATTTCCTTGTATGTACAACAGGCATGAAGCTATACTTCTACATGAATATGGAAAAGCATGAGGTTTATTTTCATAAAAGAACAAAACCCAGTATTTGAATATTTTCTCCTTTGGTTCTTTTACTTTTTTCTTCTTCAGTTCTTTTTGTTTTTTACATAAACACTCACATCCTTTTTTTTTGACAAAATAATTATCCCATTGTGTTCTCCCATAGACTGGTTAAAAGAACTATCAAGAAAAATACCACTAAGTACATTAAGATTCAACAAAGAACATTTTCCTTCAATCTTATTTTTAAAAAGTCAAACATCTGACCTTTTTCTGTTGTAAAAAATATTATTGCCCTTGTAAATTACTTGAGCTTATTCCCAGCACAGATTTTTTAAAACTAAAGTGTTAGAAATTAAAGTTATTATTCGTACAATTTTTTATAATAGTAATTAAAATTATTTGAACCTTTCCCATCTTTACTATCTATGTCACATCCTCAAGTGGCATACATATTGTCTAGAATTTATAATTTTGTTTTCTGGAAAATTATGAGCCACCATTACCTTGAAAAGAAAATGTACTCTGGTGCTAATGTTCACACTATGCAGACACGCAACTTTAGCACCCAATTACTTACCTGTACTCCCTCCCATGTAACTATTCCACTAGGCGTGGGCAGAAAACTATTTAGTTCAAATAAACTCAGGCCATTCCACTAATTTATTAGTCTTTTCCAGATGGCTTGATCTTTTAGATTTCCTTTTGTTATCTGTCTCTTTCCAAAGGAGCAGTTCTCATTCCTGACCTTGGGAATATTCCTCAATTCTGGCCTGGTTGCCCTAGCTACAAGAGCACTCAAATCCAGCTGTAGCAACCTCCTTGCTAAGCTTGCTGGTTAGCACCATCAGCAACCTACTGGGTCCATTTATAGGGGCGGGGGAGGGCAGCTCCTGGATATCTTCCTAGCCACATGAAACCCTCACACAATTCTTGGGAGCCCAAATGAGGCACTCCTTCTGCCAAATTAGTTCAAGCTCACAGCCAGTTGGATTTTCCTTTAGCTGTCTTGGGTAGGTGGAAGATAGAAAATGCCATGTGTGAATGGTGATGGGGTGAAGGGAACAGGGAACTCTCAGGCTCTCATCTCCTCAATTTTTCTTTCCAGCCTAACTCACCTATAACTTGTCCAGGAACATAAATTGAAGAGGTGTTTGCATGCCTGATTTTTCTGTCACTGTGGATGTCTCCCTGCCACCAGGCTCTCCTTTGCTCAGTATGCCACATCTCCAAAGAGACATCTGTCTATCTCTTCCCCTGGAGTATCATGTGGAATGACTGCCCAGGTACCTGGTTCACAATGGATAGAAATGAAGATATTGGTTTAGTATTCTTGAAAAAGTTATCTCCAAAACACAATTTTGAATTAAATTTCATTTATACCGTGGAGTGAGACTGAAATTCTCTCCTATTATGAACCATGCTTTGGGCTATCAAACGGTTTTTCACGATCAAATTCTATCATTCTGATCTCATTTTTCAAAATTCTAGGATAGGGAGAATTATCTGAAACAGCTGTTTTAGAATCTGAAGTTATGTTTGATGATAGGAGTAAATTTCATCCTCTCTGTTAAATATTCTCCTTCCATGAATAGGAAGAACAGGCTTTATTTATCTGAATTAATATTATTATGGAACAACTGGCTTTAGCACTTTTTTCATGCAGTCGAGGGCTTTTCTAATGTAGGTGCAGAAGATCAATGAATCATGTTATTACCTGGGGACTTAACAATTTCTACTCTAAATGAGCAAGACTCTAAATGAGATGGACATCTGATTGGGGGGAAAAAAGATGAAATTTCCATAGATCACCAGTATCTTATACCATATCAGGATCCGAAAAGATTAATTGACTTGGCTTTTTCAAGTTACACTTTTAATGCATCCTTTATTTATGTAACTCTACCCTTTTTCCTTCTTTCTGTTGTAATTGTTCTGGCTTGTCTTGCTGCATTAAGATAAAAGAAATCATTTGCTTTTTTTCCCCCTCCAATGAGCAGGTATAGGTAAACATTAGTTTCAAATAAACAATCTCTAAAATATTATGTAATGTAAACAAATGAAATCCTTAAATGTAATACTTTTAAAAATTGGAAATTAACTGGCTAAACAAATGACATTTCAAGCACTCCACGTTATTGGAAGGGGATGTTTTCCTTTCCTAATGAAATTCTGTAACTTAGAATTATCTGCTGTGAAAGTGACAACTTGTTAATAAAGGTTTACTTTTTGTCCAGATTAAAAACACCTTCAAGGTTGTAAAATCAATACAATAAGCAAGTTGCTGTTATGTCCTTTTAAATTTATGGGAAACAAGCCAGCAGAATGGTATAAAAAATGGCATTTATTTACAGAGTCACAAATAGGGACCAATTCCATTTGCCCCTGGCTATGCCAGATCTGTAGAGGATAAGAATATGAAACTTTTGGGGGGGGGGCAATCAAAACTCTCATTTAAACAAAATTATGCGCATAACCTTGCTAGATTGAACTGGATGGAGAACAGCCTGGAAATCTTGCATCCTGTCACTTGTTCTTATCCTCAAATCAGGGAAGATGGTCCAATGGGTTGACTAAATCCCCAGTACTCATGAAGCAGTTGGAAATCGCTGATAGGAGAACCAATGCTCAGCATTCACATTTTCTGCATAAATAGCACTTAAATTATTTATTATTCTCATTTCCAAATTTTCAGCTTTTAATTGAAAACACAGAAAACTATTATGTTATGATTTCCATATTTGAAATTATTATTTAAAAAATTTAAAGTAATTATTGAAAATGCAGTAGATGCTTGATATAATAAGAGGGTTAGAGGCTCAATCCTCATAAAATTGAAAATCTGTATAAAACTTTTGACTTCCCCAAAACATAACTGCTAATAACCTACTGCAGACTGGAAGCCTTACCAATAACATAAACGGTCGATTAACACATCTTTTGTATGTTATATGTATTATATACTCTATTCTTACAATAAAGTAACCTAGATAAAAGAAAATTTTATTAAGAAAATTGTAAGGAAGAGATTATATATTTAGTACTGATTAAGTGAAATTGCATCCCATTCTCATCACCTCCACGTTGAGCAGGCTGAGGAGGAAGAGGAAGAAGAGGGGTTCGTCCTGTTGTCTCAGGAGTGGCAGAGGTGAAAGAGGTAGAAGGGGAGGAAGGAGGAGCAGGCATACTTGGCATAACTTTATGGAAATATATTGTACATATGTCTAATATTTTGCCTTTTTCATTTCTCTAAAAATGTTTCTGTATGGTATTAATCCTTCTTCCAGCATTTGCTTTAGTGTTGGTGTCCGTGTTACAGAAAGAGCCATGTCATAAAAGAAGTCCAAGGCCATTTGAATAACTGGAACCCATGTGCCATATTGTCTAATGTCAATAGTTTTCTGGCACTGCTTCTTCTATACCTTCTTCCTCGTCGTTGGGCACTGGTTTGGAAGTCCTTGTCTCCATCAAGTCGTCTTCTGCTAATTCCTCTGGTGTGGTGTCTATCAGCTCTTGAATTTCTCTAAGATCCATATTTTGAAACCCTTCATCATCCCCCTTTTTTTTTGCCATATCCACCACCTTTTTCATGATTTCTTTGGCTCTGTTGTAAATCCTGTGAAGTCATGCACAACTTGGGGACATAGTTTTCTCCAGCAATAATGTATTATTTTTGGCTTAATAGCTTTCACAGTTTTTCTATAACAACGATGGTATCTTCAATGGTGTGATCCTTCCAAACTTTCATGATGTTCTCTCTGTCAGGATTCTCTTACACAGCACTGACAATCTTTTCCACAGAGTACTATGTGAAATGAGCCTTAAAGGTCTTTATGACCCTCTGATCTAGAGGCTGAATGAGGCATGTTGTGTTTGCAGGCAAGTAGACCACTTTGCTGCCTGGTTTCAAACTCATGGGGTTCTGCGTGGCCAGGGCATTGCCCAATATCAAAAGAACTGTAAATCTCAGCCCTCTACTGGCAGGGTAGTTGCTGACTTTAGGGACAGAGCATCAATAGAACAAATCCAGGAAAAGCGTTCTTATCCAGGCCTTCTTGTTGTACAACCAAATGACTAACAGGTGTGTTTATCTTTTCACTTCAAAGTTTGAGGGTTAGCAGTTGCATAGCAGATAAGGGAAGTTCTGATCATAAACACAACTACATTTGCACAAAACAGTCGAGTTAGGCTATTTCTTCCTGCCTTAAATCCTGGTGCTCACTTCTCTTCCTTACTAATAAATGTCCTTTGTGGCATTTTTTTTTCCCCAAAAGAGGGTACTTTCATCTGCATTACAAATCTGTTCAGTGAGGTATCTTTTATCCTCAATGATTTTTTTTAGCAACGTCTGGGAATTCATCCGCTGCCTCTTGGTCAGCAGAAACTGCTTCTCTTGGTATCTTACCATTTTTTTAAGCCAAATCTCTTTCTAAAATTTTCAAACCATCCTTTGCTGGCATTAAATTTTCCAGCTTTCGGTCCTTCATCTCCTTTTGCTTTAAGTTGTCATATAATAATTTGCTTTTTCTTGAATCACATTAGAATCTATAGGTATGCCTTTCTTATAAACAATCCTGTACCCACATAAGATTTGCATTTACAATATGAGATAAAAAGGTATTTCACAAAAAGTGCAAGGTTTATGCCCTGCTGGCATAGCTGCGGTGACAGCTTCACAAATTTCCTTCACTTTTTCCCAGTGGTTCTTACACTGGATTCATTTTTCTTGAAATGGTGGAAAACTGCAGCTGCTTATCTTAATCTAGAACATATCAAACAATTCAACCTACTCTTGTAATGTCATGACTTCTCTCTGCTTTGGAGAGCGTTTCAAGCCTCACAGTGGCATTTCATGTGGGTCCCATGGCGTTTTTCAAGGTTTACGGCATTACACTAAACACGATGAAAAATATGTGAAAACCATGAGAGGTTATTATTTTTTGTTAACTGTGATATGCAATTTAAGGAAGAGATAAACTGCTCACTGGGAGATGATTACCACACATGGCATTTTAAGAGTATACTCACAACATTTGAACCACTATAATAGCAACAAGAGGTGGCTGGAAATTCCTACAGTAGTACAATATGTATTACAGTTAATTTTGATTTAATTTATGATTAAATAAAATAGCATTTGTGATTTAATACTGAGTTTTAAATTTGTTTACATAACCAACTAGGAAAGTTCTACGTACGGTCTATAAGTGTTTGAGTGCATAAGTTTTCATAAATTTTAACTAATTTTTACCGTAGATTTGTGTATATTTTATGATAGTAAATGATAAAATAGACTAGTATCTACAATATTTATGTTTTCATGACTTATATAACTTTTATTCTTTTTAATATTTCCAGGCTTCATAGATTTTTGTTTGCAAGCTTTTTCAAATTGCTGCAAATCTCCAAAAAAAAATTTAATTATGTTTATTGAAAAAAATTCATATATAAGTGGACCGATGCGGTTCAAACCCATATTTCTCAAAGATAAACTGTATAAAAATGCAGAAAACCATGAGAAGGAAAATGAGGCAACTTTTCATTGTCACTGTATAGAATTTTGATTTTTGGCATTTTGTTATGTCCCTTACTGCCATTATTTCCTATGCATGTTTTTTTTCTTTCACCTTTCTCTTTCTTTCATCCCTCCTTTCATCTTTTTGAGCATTTTATTCAAACTTAAGATAATACTCAAAATGATATATTCTTATATCTTCAGTTAACATTAAATGGCAGACATTACTTATTTTATTCATTCATTCAACAAATACATATTGCATGGTTCCTACAAATTATATATGATTTTAAAAAAATAATACCAGCATTTTGTTTGTTTTTAATACATACATATAGATAAATAGTCATACCATTTTTTATTTTTTGAAAGTATTACCTTATAACTTTATTTCTATTAAATTTTGATTTGGGGGTTCAGGATTACTTATTATCATTTCAATTTTCATGAGTTTCATTTTCTGTCTTCATAGGAATTTTTGTTGGAAGTGGGATAAACTTTCATTAGAAATAATTAGACATTATTTAACTTAACATATATAGTATTATGGAGCTGAAACTATGAGCACAAATTATTTTACTTGAACTGGAGGTAGTTGGTCAGATGATGCCTTTAACCCCTTGGATATTGCTTTGAGAGCTGAGTGAATCAATGAACTGCCTTTATTTCTTCCAACTGTATGGTACTAAAATCTAATCTGAAAGTTAACATGAGATATACTATTCTGTAAAATTTTTTAAAAAAATATTTTAATATATATTGAATAATTCTGAAAATTTTCCAAAATTCCTCCAGGCCAGTATAGAAGCAGATAAAACTTGTTGTAGACTCAAGTTATAACACTGCCAGTGAAGTCTTGCAGAATCTATGAGTTTGAATTTCGGCTTTGTTATTTGCTAGATTTGTGATTTTCAAGTTCTATAAATCTGAATGTGATCTTTTAAAAATGGAAAATAATACCACATGAGAAAATATTTTAAAAGAAACATTAAAGAACTCTAAATCTGAGTATAAATACAATAAAGCACATGACCCTGGCTTAGTGTGGGTTAAGTTCAATAATTCTCTTCATCACTTAAAACAATAGTTCATTGGATTATCTGATCACTAAAATACCCACTGTTATCATACTCAGCTCATGTAGCCTCAATTCATGATCCACACTCAGAATGTCAATGAATCAAAATGCAATTTTCCCTCAGAGTATTCTTTCTCAACAGGTCCATGTTCCCCAAATTTTCTCTGAAATTCTGACTTTCGATTGTGCATATAATGAGTATTTTCTCAGCAATATGTAAGAGTCAAATTAAGCTCTTCTCCTTTAAGAAAAAAGATGAATGAAATATAATTTTGAAAGATAACAGGAAATTTTAAAAGTTAAACAGAAGCAAGTCAGGTGGTAGATTGAAGGGGAGACTATAAGAGGTGAGGAAAAATATATAAAATTTAGTCATATTTAACTAAATTAATAATCTAAAAAAATCTAAAAATTGGAAAAGATTAGTTAATTCAATTGGAACCCAACTGTGCCATTTTCATGTAAAGAAATTCAATAATAACATAAATATGATTATATGACTGAATTATTGACTTTTACAGATTTTGTGTTATCACTGAGATTGCTTTAAACTTTTTTCTTTTTGCTTTAATGTTTTAAGCAGAGATGTAATGAACAGAATTATAGTGAATGATGCCAGTAAAGGGTGTCTTGAATATTTAAATTTATCACATGCACCTCCTTGGTGGCTCAATGTAGGCATAACTTTAACATGTCATTTATTAATATGTTATAGAAAACTGCTGTATGTCAGGGGTTAGATAAGTATGGCCCATGTCCAAATCCTACCTGCTGCTTGATTTTGGTAAATAACATTTTATTGGAAAACAGCTATGCTCATTTATTTATGTATTGTGTACAGCTCATTTCACACTAAAACATCATAGTTGTGTAGTTACAATAGAGGTGGAATGGCTGGAAAATCCTAAAATATTTACTATCTGGCCCTTTCCAGAAAAAGTTTGGTTACTCCTATAGATCATTCCTTGTGTCAAGAAAAATTATGAATGACTTTGGCATGGTCAAAAGATCACTTAGTGTTTTACAATGGGACACTGATTTTTTTAAACAGATTACTCTGGGTTATTTTTAAAAGAAAACTGTAAAATATTTATTGTTTTCCTTCTTTTTTAAAAAAATTGATTTATGTTTTCATGAGTGAGGTTTAAAATATTTTACAGGATTTTGAGACATTCTTCATATTTTCTTTTCTGTGAACTCTCCCAACATAATATTTTTGCTCATTTTTCTATCATATTTGGGATGTTTTCTGTTCAATTTATAAATTCCCTTTATTTATTAGTGAAATTAATAATATGTGGTATAAAATGCAAATAGTTTCCACATTAGAAAGCATACTAAATCTTAGACAAATATCAGAAAGTTCTTATTTTATGTGGTCTAAAGTAGAATTATAGTTTTACTTTTTTTTCTAAGCTAACTGCTTTTCCTAAAATGAAAGCTAGGTTGTATAGATAGTTATTTTCAGTTTATATATATTGTTGCATGCTACAGATCACATTCTGTGCCTTATGTTTTCTATTCTACAATATGATTTTAAGATTTAAGCATATTGCTGTAGGCACGCCAACTTCATTGTTTCTTCTGCCCAGTGGAAGTCCCATGGAAATGTTCTGAAAAACATATTTATTACCCAGCTCTCTAGACAACTATATTTACTCAAATCTCCTGGTATTATAAGCAACATTGGCTACCTTATGAATTTTTGCAAGAATGTACAAAATTGAGTCTTAAAGTGTGAATAGTTGCCATTCAATCAAGGAATGTGGGTGGACTCTAAAATCTGACAGCAGCCTCAGCTAGTAGCCAGCAAGGACACAAAGACTTCTATTTTACAACTGCAAGGAAATTAATTCTTCAAAAAATAAAAAAATAAATAAGTAAGGGGGGGGGGGAAAGAAGGCTCTGGGAAGCAGATTCATCCCCAGAGCCTGCAGATGACACCTTGATTTCAGACTGTGATAGCCTGAGTAGAGAAACCAGATATGCCATGCTGAATTTCTAACACAGAACTGTGAGCTAAAAAGTGGTGTTATTTAAGCTCATAATTTTTTAGAAATTCCTTACATATCAATAGAAAACTTATGCAAGTCTTATAAATGGGTATGTGCCTAATATTAAGGCATTAAATAAATAAAGCAAAATTGATGAAATTAAAGGATGATTTATATAATGTTAAAGATTAATAATAGCTGAAAAGTAGATAACCCTGTGACTATTGTAGTAGATTTAACATGACTTTCCCAGCAAGCGATAGCAAAATAAGAAAAAAATATCACTAAAGACACAGAAGATATGCAAAGAACAATCAACCTTAACCTCATAATATAGTCTAAAATTTCCGTTGTTAGCATCATTCCTGGATTTAAAGAGTTATATAAAAATATGGTCTATTAATTCAGTCATGTATTGATGGGCACTTGGGTTGATTAAACATCTTTGCAATTGTGAATTGTGCTGCTATAAACATTTGAGTGCCGTTGTTTTTTTACAGAATTTGTTTTTCCTTTGGGTAAATACCCAGTAATGGGATTGCTCAATCAAATGCTAGTTCTACTTTCAGTTCTTTCAGGTATCTCCATGTTACTTTCCACAGAGGTTGCACTAGTTTGCAGTCCCACCAGCAGTGTAGGAGTGTTCCTATCTCTCCACACACACACCAGCATTTATTGTTTTGGGACTTTTTGATAAAGGCCATTCTCACTGGAGATAAATGATATCTCATTGTGGTTTTGATTTGCATTTCTCTGATGATTAGAAATGTTGAACATGTTTTCATATGTTTGTTGGCCATTATTCTGTCTTCTTTTGGAAAGTTTCTGTTCATGTCCTTTGCTCACTTTTTGATAGGATTGTTTGATTTTTTTTTCTTGCTGATTTTTCTGAGTTCCAAATAGAGTCTAGTTATCAGACCTTTATTGGATGTGTAGCATGCAAATATATTCTCCTATTCTGTAGGTTGTCTGTTTGTGAGAGTTTCTTTGGCTGTGCAGAAACTTTTTAATTTGATCAGGTTCCATTTATTTATTTTTGTTGATGCTGTGATTGCCTTCCGGGTCTTCTTTATAAATTCTTTGCCTAGGCCAATGTCTAGAAGAGTATTGCCAACATTTTTCTCTAGAATTCTTATAGTTTCACACCTTAGGTTTAAGTCTGTTATCCACCGTGAGTTGAGTTTTGTGAGAGGTGAAAGGTGTGGATCCTGCTTCAGTCTTCTACATGTGGCTATCCAGTTTTCCCAGCACCATTTATTGAATAAGGATTCTTTTCCCCAATGTATGTTTTTGTCTACTTTGTCAAAGATTAGATGGCTATATGGGGCTGGTTTTATATCTGGGTTCTCAGTTTTGTTCCATAGTTCTATGTCTCTGTTCTTGTACCAATTCATACTGCTTTAATTACTATAGCCTTGTAGTATAGTTTGGAGTCTGGTAAATTGATGCCTCCCATTTTATTCTTTTTGCCTAGGATTACTTTTGCTATGTGGAGTCTTCTCTGGTTGCATACAAAGCGTAAAATTATTTTTTCTATATCTGTTAAAAATGATGTCGATATTTTAATAGGGATTGCATTGAATCTGTAGATCATTTTGGGTAGTATAGACATTTTAACAATGTTGATTCTGCTGACCCACGGGCATGGTATGGTTTTCCACCTGTTTACGTCCTCTGCCATTTCCTTCAAAACTGATGGGCTAGATAGTTTTAGGAAACTTGCTGATTATGTTCTTTGGAGATTTATAAGCAACTTGCTACTAGTACAGACATTTAGAAATCCTATAGTAATGACACTGCTGACCTAGGTTCACCAGCAAACCTCTGTTACCCTACCTTTGCAAAAACCAACTATTCGTATCTCATAGGATTCTCATCTTTCAAAGAAAACTGTGGATCACAAACAAATATATAGTTTATAAAACCACGATTTTAAGGAATTTAACACTGAGGATTCTGTAAAATTAATATATTCATTTTGATCCAACAAAGACTGTCCAACATCGCCTTTAAACAAGATCAAGAGTTTGTGCTTAACTACGCACTGTGATATGATCCCAAAAGAATGACGGCACAGGGCAGATAATGTTACGTTATCAATGACAGCTATGATTTAAGCTATGATTTAGTATTACCTATTCAGGGAGATGTTAACTAACATCATATTCCTATATTATCTTTTCCTAGGTTCAGGTTGGCAATCTGAAGGTTTGAGAGCCTCCCAAAACTTTGAAAACTCAAAAGTTTTTTTGACTCTCTCACTGAACAATTAGGCTGATAAGGATTATTAATATTCTTTATTACATTTAGTGTGAATATTCACTTTTCTAAGTAGAAATGGTAATGTGATTGATTTCAGGTACTGCCATAAATTTCATAAAAGTATTAGGTATTTTATAGCATATGCAAAGACTTACCTTACATTTTGACATATATCTGGTATTGGATAAGAAAATAGACACCTATGTGAAATGTATATCTTTATATAAGATTATTACTAGTTTGTAAAAATAAGTTATTATATTCAAATCATATATATGCGTGTATATGTATATGCATGGATTAGATTTTGATCAACTCATATTTTTGTTCATATTTAAACTATGAAGTATGCAATGCTGTATTAATTTGCTAAGGTTGTCATAACAAAATACCACAGACTGGGTGGCTTAAAAGACAGAAATTTATATTTTCACAGCTGTGGAGGCTGGAAGTCCAGGATCAAGGTGTCTGCAGAGTTGTTCCTTTTGAGACTTTTTTTCTTGGTGGGTAGATGGCCATCTTTTCCTTGTATCTTTGTATTGTCATCTCTCTGTATGTGATTGTGCCCTAATATCCTCTTTAAGGACACCTGCCATTTTAGATCAAGGTTCACCATGATGTCCTCATTTTACCTTAATGGCCTCATTTATGACTCTATTTCCAAATTCAGTCACATTCTGAGGTACTGGAGTTAGGATTTCAAGATGTGAATTTTGGAGGGATACAATGTAGCCAAGAAAACTGTTTATGTGACATCCCTTATGTCATTGGAACTAAAGGACACTTACACAGAAATGGAAAAGGAAGTAAATGGACTTGTGTGGAAGAGGAAATCAGTAAGATCCACATTCTATTTATAAATTATAAATGTTACATTATCACTATATCGACAAGTATTAATTTTGCCTCTCTCTTCTGAGATTGACTCCTTTATCAGTGTAGAATAAAATGATAAATGCATAAATCCAATAGAAAAGGAACAATTACAAGATATTCTTGAATTTAAATAAAATAATCATAACACAAACATTAACTTGGAATAAAATGGACAAAATGAAAACTGGAGACAATTTAGATTTTGAGCTGTCTTTAGTAACCCTTCCAGATGAGATTCCTCTTGTTTTTGTCACTTTGCTTCAGAGACTGAGAAGTCATGCTACCTGAAATCTGAAATGTCTCTGATATCACTTTGAGCCTGAGAGTATGGTTTGGATTTTTAAGTTACTTAAAAAGTTTTTGAATCAGTCTATTTGGAAGGACTATGTGTGTTATATCTAAGAACACTGATGTGTATGTTTTGTCTTTGAATATAATAACTTCTTAGGGAATTTTCAATGGGCATATAGCATCTACTCTTCTGGAATTAAAGTTTATTTCTCTCAGATACGTCTGAAGTTGGGTTGTTATAACTGTGTTTCACAAAATGAATAACTTAGAATTATAATCATAATGGTTTTACACCATTCTTATGCTTTAGTGATGTATTTTCTAACTGAAGCCCCTGTTGCAGGTTACACAGTAAGCCAGGAGATTTTCATGTTTAAAAAATTCCCTTTTAATTCAGAGAAAATTCTATCTTACCTTATTGTCAATTGTTTATTGGTTTCTTGAAATATTCTAAAGCATTATTATGATTCAGTTGTTTTTAGAAAAGGAAGGACATCATTTGTTTTTTGATGGAGTTTTACAAAAAAATACACACACAAAATTTAGGATAAAGAGAACAAGAACAATATGATCAGACTGGATTAAAGAAAAATTATGGAATATGTAACATTTTAAAATTTTCTATTTCAAATACATTAGAAGCACAAATTGCATTCTATTTTAGTATTTATAGCAGAGTATTCTATGACAACTGTGTGTTATTTTCATGCCATGAAGAAGGAATCACATAATATATCACTCTGTTCACAGGGGACATGATTAGACAAAATCCTGGAGACAGCAGAATATTTTTAAAAATGCCTTCCAGTGAAATTCATGTAAAGGTAGCTTTCTGCGTTCCATTGTTGACTTGGTTTTAACTTGGGACCAATAGTTCTTTCCCCTAGATTTTGTGGCTCCCATAAACAGCCATTTGTTTTTGAAAACTTATAAAGTAAAATTTTCCTTAATATGCATGATGGAAGGAAGGATAGAGTAGGCTGAATTTCCTTCTTTCTTATGCAAAAGCAATATGTCATTATACATTCCAAAAAATCATTCCTCCAGAATTGTTGGTAGTTTCTTAGCTACTCTGAACATAAATTCAATAAAATACAGATCAATTTATGTGTAATTCCATAGGTTAGAAAAAAAACAAACAATAAAATTCCAATGAAAAACAGCAAGTAGAAGTAAAAGAAATAAAATTAAAATACAGTTCATTTGGGGCTGGTTGTAAACAAGAAACTACTAGACATATTAAAATCAAAAGCATTTTTAATTATATGGAAAACAAACAAAGCATTGTTAACATTTTGTTTATATTTCAGTATCTGAGGGGGTAATTTATATCAGAACTAGTAAAGACATCAAATACACTTTTCTAATACAAACAAGGGATGAAATAAATTTCCAACCCATAATCATATATGCTTTTTACCATAAGCATTTATGAAGTTTTACATATAAAATTTAACTTTGTAAGAAATCTTGGTTCAATTTGTTCCTGCTTTTCAGAGGTGTATTTGATGTTTTCAAACATTATTGATGCTCAAAGTTGTGTAAATTCTTCATAATGATGCTTATCCTTATTTCTTGAAAAATAAATGTGTATTTTGGAATCATTGAAAGATTATTTATTATTCTAAAAATTATACTGAGAAGACTGGCAAATTTGCTATTGGACAATTACATAGATAGCACATGTTTTTAAAATATAACCATAATTGCTCTAATAAAGATGATCATATTTGGAATGGATAAGTTTTATAGCATTGAAAAGTACAATACTATTTACTGACTGAATCTATGTCTCCACAAATTGTGCAATATGCAGGAAAGCTTTATATTGGTATTCATTTTCTGAAAATAAATACCAAATCAATATAAATAAAATTGAGCAATATAAAATGGTAGTAATTTTCATATTATATAGAGTATTTTTAAAAAAATCTAATAAAAATATTTAAATCATAGGTGAAGGGGGTTGAATAATAAAATGGAAATCAAGTTACTAGAATAATGTCTCTCATTTTCAATAGGATTTCACTGGCTACTATTATATTCCTTCTCCATATTTCTATATAAAACATCAATTATTCTATAAAGCATTAGATTATACAGAGGTTATTTTAGAAAAGAGTTAAAAATTTATTGATAGGTTTAAATAAGAAGAATCTATAATTACAAAAATTGCATGTCTCAATTAATTTTAAGCCAGGCACAAATTTTGCATTCTATAATATATGATAAAATAAATATAAGGAGTTGGAAGAGATGTCTGATTTAATTACCCATCTTCAATGTGTCTCCACAGTTATCTTCTTGCTTTCTGGAATATCTATTATGAAGTTCCACATTATGAGCTAAAGTCTGTTTTCTTAGTCCCCTGTAGCTGCACAGTCAAGTCTGATGGTTTTATTATATATTGTAGTTGTTTTAACTACTTCCAAGTATCCATCAGAGCGATGGGATTTTCTCTTCTCTATGGTAAACACCCTGGACGTTTCAACTAAACTACCATTACATAAACACATATCTCCTGCTACCCTGCTTGATGCTTTCTAATAATGTAAATAGTGTGGTCCCAGTACGGATTTCTTCATTCCTTTTTTTTTTTTTTTTTTGGTAACAGAACCCTAATTTGACTTAGAACAGCATTGTGTAAAATTTAAAGACTATTTTCTAAGCTGTTTGCAACTCACAGTGCACAGTTAAATGTGAGTGAAAGGCATTGTTCAGGAGTTTTGGAGAAATCTCTTTCAAAGGAGCTAAGTTGGAAGGTGCACCTTTTTTTCTTTGCCCACTTTTCCCTCCTGCTGCCAGGAACATGAGCTTGCTGGTTGAGCATAGGAGCCACCTGCTGCTAATCGCAGAGCAAAATGATAGATGGCTCTGGAGTCACCGTAATGACTGTGGCCTGCCTAAAATAGGTTGATTTTTATGTCAGACAGAAGAAACACCTCCATATGTTTAACCTGGGCCTATTTCACACTTTTCTAGGCAGCAGCTGAATGCAATTTTTAAGTGATGCAATAACATCGTATTTTAGTTAGCATCAACTGGAACGGGTGAGAGGAGTTCTGTGAATATGTGGTTTTATGGACTGCACCTCAATCAACTCAGGTTGTTACATCTGAAACATCATGTTGTTCAGTGATATTGAAGACATATTAATTATATATTTTCTTGTTCATCCACATTTAAAAAATTATAGAAATGAATAAATGTTGGTCATTTATTTTCTCAGTGAAGCCCACATTCTAGTTTATTCTGTTGATTTGCAAAAACATCAATAAGGGAATAAGTCTTATTTTTAACCATCGCATCATACTTTATTCTTGATTATGTATATTTTGAAATATTTACTTAGGTATTTATAAAGTGATAATTCAGAAATGCTATCATTTAATAAACAAATGGAAGAATTAATTCGTCATCAGTGAAATATTACAGATATTTGGAAAGAATATATGTAACACCAGAGAATTGTTACATATATTCATAACAATTACTTCACATTAAGTAAGGTTAAATGTAAAAATACCTCACACTAAGTAATGTTAAATATTAAAATTAAAAATAATTATGGAGTAATAATATATTAATATTATATCAATGAATGATGGTTACAATATGTTTTATTTGGCAAGAAATTATCTTGGGGTGACATTTGTATTTCTACCACATGGTGAATGTTAATGAATCCTGGCTCTTTCTCATCCTGCAGAGAAAACACATGGAGTTAGTTCAACTATGAAGCATATGAAGAGCAAATTAGTGCTTGTTAATCAGATGCTTTTCCTATGTCATTTATGAATAAATATGTAAGGGAGAATTTCCCAGGAAAGTACAGATGTATGAAAGCAAAGAAGTAATTTGAAAAACTTAAGTGATTTATGGTTGCTTTATATTTCTTGCCTTATCTACCTCATAGATGATACCATTACAGGTGCAATGTTTTATTTTCTTTATCACTGGATTCTGGATGTCACTGTGCCCCAAATGATGGCTCAAGCTCTTGTCAGGTGTGGGGACCAGATATCAGGTCTCCATGTTCCCTGGTTCTTGGTTCCCAGTACCAAAGAACATTTACTGGTACTGAGTCGGTGGAACAAATGAGCAGACCAACCAGATGCAAGCAAACAAAGTGCCAAAATTTATTAAATCATAGTACATTCTGCAAAAGGAATGGGTCAATCCCATGAGTGAAGGAGACCCTGAGTTTGACAAGATTTTCCCTTTTATGTTGATTCCCTATTTTATGTTAAGTGAGGAGTGAAATATGCATAGTTTTTCTTGGAAAGGGGTGGAGAATTCCAAGAACTGGGAACCCTCCCTGTTTTTAACCTTGTAAGGCAATTTCTGGGGGTTGCCATGGTATTTGTAAACTGTCATGGCTTGGGTGGGTGTGATTTTTACTATGTTAATAAGGATAGGTCACTTGAGGATACTGTCACCTTACTTGCGCATATGCTCTAAAGACCCTCTTTTGTGGCCTTACTCATATCTCTACTTCATGGTCTTTCTCCCTCTTTCTGGTAGGTCAGTCCTGAAGACCCATGACACATCATCTGTTCCTTCTTGGAAGCCCTCTTTCTGGTCAATTTGTTCCTCCTAATAAACAAAGCATGTCCTAAAGTCATCAATTTCTCAGTGGAAATCCCTAGACAAAGCATCTGTTCCCCTTCCTCCTTGTCCCAACCTAACACTCTGGGAGCTTAGTGAATGGTCCAATAAGGCACAACCAGTTTATAAGTCCTTTTGGAAGACAATATGATGGATACACACATTCTATTCCCAAGCTACTTCTTTTTCGCCTGTTTCTACTTTGGAGACTAAAATACCTAAATATTTGCTTTTTAATTCTCTTTAGTAGGCAGGGAGGCAATATGACAGAGTTATAGGCAATGAGTCATAATATACCTTCTAAAAGTTTCTGAGAAAACACCGAATTTCTAGATAGAAAGGACTAATGTGGTTTATGTTGGAATCTTGTCCATCTTCCTTGACAGCTAGAATCACAGCATCTCCTTCTCACCATGTTGAAAGGTGACTATCTCGACACTAAAAACTTTAGAGTTGAAAGATAGAAGTTTCTTGATTATTGATTCCTTCAGTGAGTTGCTGCACAGCGTTCAGTTGCTGCTGGTTTTAAAACATGTTTTTAATAGAACAAAATAAATTTTTAAGCCACTAGTATTTAGATACTCTGTTACTTGTGGTCAAAAAGCATTTCAAACTGATACCTCCCAATTTTTCATCTCAGGCATATTAGTTTTCTCGGGCTACAGTGAAGTAACACAGACAGAGTGGCTTCAACAATAAAAATGTATTGTCTTATTGTTCTGGAGGGAAAAAGTCTGAAATGGAGGTGCCATTAGGGTTTGTTTATTTGTTTGTTTTTCTTCTAAGACTGTGAGGGAGATTTTGGACCAGGCCTCTCTTAGGCTTCAGTAGCCTCTGGCATTTCTTGGCTTACATATGGATTCTCTTTGTGTTTCCACATTGTATCTGTACCTGTGTTCAAATCTTTCCTTTTTATAAGGACGTCAGTCATATTGGATCATGTTCCACCCTAAAGACCTCATCTTTAACTGGAATCATCTTCAAAAACCCTGTTTGCAATGAGGCCACATTCACAGGTACTAGTGGTTAGGACTGCAACTTCTTTTGGGGGAAAATAATTCAACCCATAACATCAAGGTTCAACATAGTAACAAATTTCACACTGTGAAATGAATTTTAATTACTTAGCAAATCCAATCCAATTTCTCTATATGTATTCTATCTTTCCCTCTCTGCATTGACATAGACCTCACACTTTAGCTACTCTGGAAGATGATGGCCTATGTCAATAGTACTCAAGGATTTTGCTTTTTGGTTATTATTTTTATTTTACTTTGAAGTTTTCTCTCTCTCTTAATTGGCCTTTAATTGGCTGTCTCTTCTAGATTAACATTTATATCCAAACCCAAGTTTATCTAGGTCTTCGCACATATTATCTCCTAGATTATTTGTATTTTTGCATTTTGCCTTGAGGTCTTTGATTCATTTTGAATTGTTATGTTTGCTATTATATATGAATGTCCAATTGTTCCAGCACCATTTGTTGAAAAGACTATGCGGTCTCCAGTGCATTATTTTGTCCTTTGTCAAAAATTGGTTGACTATGTTTGTGTGGAATTTTCTGGACTCTCTATTCATTTGAATAATGTATTTGTCCATTCTTTTACCAATACCAAACTGTCTTAAATACTATAACTTTTGAGTTAAGTGAGGAATGTAAAATTATTTAATGTAAAATTGTGCTTTAAAATTCACATTCTAATTGTCCGGTATACAAATGTCCATTTCTTTCCTTTGTACTATTGATGAACAATTTGGAATGTAAAATTAAAGCACAACTTTACATTAGCTGCACAAATGAAATATTTAGGCATAAATGTGACCCAACATGTACAGAATTTGTTTTGGAAGATCATCAATTATTGATTCAATTTCTTTAATAGATTTAGGCCCATTCAGATTACTTATTTTTCTTTGTATTAGTTATGGTAGTTTGTGTTGTCAAAGTATTGGTATATTTTATTTAATTATCAAATTTGCAGCCAAAGAGTTTTTTGTAATATTCCTTTATTATCTTTTTAACATACACGAGATCCATAATGATCTTTCATTTCTAGAATTAGTCATTTGTGTCTTCTCTCTTTTTTCCCTTGGTTATCCTGGCTTAGTTTTAAAATTTTATTGATCTTTTCTTTAAAAAAAAACACATTTTGGTTTTATTGATTTTTCTCAATTTTTTATTTATTTTCAATTATATTGATTTATTTTGTTATTTTTAACGTCATTTCTTCTACTTGCTTTACTTTTATATTGCACTTCATTCTGTAGTTTGGTGGGTGGGAGCTTATATTATGGATTCTAGATCTTCTTTTTTTTTCAATAGCCCTGTTTCCTGAGAATGTGACCTTCGGAAGTGTTACCCACCTCCTATGAAATAAGAAGTGCAGAGGGAGCTGAGATAGTTTCATTGCCCCTTCCTTGGTCAGCAAAGGCTCTGGTGATGTAGTTTCCCTTAAAGCAAAGACCACTGTTATAAAGAAAACTCTAGGTATGTTTCATAATGGTTAATTTTTCCCTCTCCTGCTTAAAACCAAAGAAGATTTTGCTCAAATCTTGACTGTGACAACCAAGTGGGGCTCCTATAGGTAAAATTTATGATCATATGGGGAGCCCGTAAAGAGGGACCCCAGTTGTTCTCGACTCTCAAATTAATTCACTCTCATCCTCCAGCAACTAATCAGAATTGCCTTCTAATGATCCCACAAATTATTGCTCCAGCAGTTTCTGCCCATGGTAAGCTGGTCTTGGCTGTGATTATCTGCATTTTCTTGTCTCTCCAAATTACAGGTGGCGGCTTTCCCTAAACCGTTAGTTCTCTGATGGGTTTAAGAAAAGCTGTTGATTTTTGGTTTGTTCATCTTATTTCTTATTGTGAGGAGGGAAGTGAAGACTTTTTGAACTTTTTATATGTCAGAGCTGAAAGCAGAAGTCCAATAAATACATCTTTATAAAGAATTTCCTCCACAGTCCCCAGACATGCTTTTATAAAGAGTCCTCACGACATTCAAAACAACCTATACTTAAAGCAAACATCATGTCTCTTTCTCCAATGTTGAAATTGGGCTCTCTGATTTCAAGGTTAAAAGATTATGATTACATGGTTTTCTATTGCTGTTGTAACAAATTATCACATCTTAGTGGATTAAAACAACATAAATTATATTTTATTTCTGAGGTAAAAAGTTCAAAATTATTCTCACAAGGCTATAGTCAAGAGGTTGGAGGATTAGTTCCTTCCAAAGCCTCTGAGGAGAGACTCATGTCTTTGCCTTTTCCAAGTTTTAGAGGCCCAGTATTCACTGGTTTACAGGTTTACAGTCCCTTCCTCCATTTTCAAGGCCAGCAGTGTATCACTTGCTATACTGCTGAAGATGCCAGCAGTGTAGCATCTTCTCTCCTTTCTGACTCTGTCTCCATCCTCAGGTCTTTCCTTGGCTATGTCTGACCCTCCCAGAACCTCTTATGAGAACTCTGTGATTACATTGTGCCCACTTGAATAATTCGTGATAATTTCTTAATTTTGAGATCCTGAATCATATCTCCACAGTTCTTTTTGTCATATACGCTATCATATCCACAGATTCCTATGACTCCATTCTGGGGATTAGGGCATGGACATCTAAGGGGGCCATTATTCAGCCTACCACAATGACTATTAATACATTTTTAAATAAGGTACTTGTTTCTTGCTGTTCCTATTCAAAACTTTATCTCACCTGTTTCCTCAATATTTTAAAAATTATTTTTCTTCTCACAAGCTTGTTTTTTCTTATTTTAAATGTAGTATGAAGGATAAAATGGTTGATAAAAAAATTCCAAATTACATTTGAGAATATATATATGCTGCTTTTTAAGTTTTCATACTTCAGTTCTATAGCCATTAGCTTTGTTCAGAAACAAGAAACAATTTTAGGTGACTATTGGATCAATGAAGATCAATGTGCCATCAAAACCCAAAGCACATGAAACGACTAGAAACTCTTTATTGCCATTGCCATAGCTCCTGTGATCCTGTAATACCAGTTATGATGCTAAAATGAAATGGGGGTATTAAACTTGATACAATTTTATTATTTTATTATTATTTTTTTTCTTTTGTGAAATATCATTTTATGTAAATTGTGCCCAATTTTATACTGAAATATATTGTTATTTTAATAATTTGTAAATGGTTTCTTAGATATTAAGTGTATCAATAGATTATTTCACATATTGTAATATTTTTTCTTTAATTTATCATTTGTCCCTTAATTTTGTTTATCGTTGCCATGTAAATGTCATCAATCTGTATTTGGTCAAACTCATCAACCTTTTTAATTGTATTTTGCATTTGATCATTGAATAAATCATTTCCACAAAATATATTCTAATATTCACTTATATTTTCACTTTTCATAAGATTTTATTTATTTTGTTAATTTTATAAGATTTTAAAACTTAATGCAATTATTTTTCTGGTGTTTGATATAAATCAAGAGTTATGTTTATGGTTTTCACATATTTAAATAATTATCTCAGCATAAATAACATGTCATTTTCCTAGTAGCATTTATTTAAGAATGTATTTTTTTGTTTGTTAATGTACAAGAACAAGTCTAAAACAAGCCTATTTTTATATGACTAAATTAATTTTTTATTGTGTCATGATGATCTCTTTTTTTATTTTTTAGAGTTAAAGATTTTAATCACAGTATTTGTAGGAATTCATTTACATTAATAGTCCAGGTCTTAGTAAGTCTTTGAAATATAAACATAATTTTTTTCTTCATTTAAGCAAACATTTGTTCTTTAATATTATGGAATATTGCTTCTAATCCTTCTATTCTGTAGCTTAAAATTAATTATATTTACTTTCTTTAATATTTTTAAAAGTTTTCAGCATGCCCCTTATATGAAGTAATGATTCTGAGTTTCCCTTATTTTAAATACTAATAGTGTTGTGTGAATTTCCTAAGTATATACTCAAGTACCAGTGTTTTTTTATTTTCTATTGGAAAGAAGGACTTTGTCTTCACAAGTAAATGAAAATTAGCCATATAGGTGAGGGAAGAATATGTTGTCTAGACAAATGGAATAGCAAATAAAAATAGCAAGAAAAGATTCCCTTTCAGAAATACAGGCAATTCCATTTCTAAGAATGAAGGTGTGGGAGAGAAACAATTGCTGAGGTAAAACAGCATGGGACCATATCACAAGGGATGATGTATACTAAGCAGAATAATTTATTTATTTTAAATGCATGCCCTTATTTTACATTAAGTATATTTACTAAGTCAAATTTTAGAAAATTTAATAAAGTGTGTATTTTGGGGAGTGCTAACTGGAAAGAAAGGATCATCCAATTCTATTATATCTACCCAAGTATCCATTACATTAATCTAGGGGAAAAAATAGATAGGATTTGAATACTGGAAAAATAATGTGTTGAGAATCAAGGATAAATTTTAAACACAAGAGATTGAAATAAAAATAACTGATGAGTGCATTGGTATATCAAAGAGACACAGGGAGCATTTTAGAATATATTCACCAATTTAAGACTTTATCATTAAATGAATGCTTGAACCATTGGTCCAAATTAGAAGCAGAGATGGAAGAATAGATTTCATAAAAATATTTTAAATTTAGTTTTGTTTCTTGTAGTACTTTTAAATAGGTATATGTTCAAAGGTGTTAGAAATAAGGTTTTGAAACTTATAAAAGACATTAGGAAGAAATATTCCAGTTAGATATTTAGATAAGCTTATAGATAAGTAAGTTCTGAATATATTAAGATAATGTACAATATCAAAAGGATACAACAGAAAAATAACCCTAGAGTAGATTTATGCTGAAGGATTGAGGAAAGGAGAAGAAACAAAATAATAGTATAATAATAATCAGGAAAAACCTATCAGAAAGGAAGAAGAAAAAATAGATGAAAGTGATTATCAGGAAAGAAATGAGATGATACAAGGCAGTCAGATGGATTAAATATCATGATGTGGTCATATAAGATAGTGACTGAAATTTTCATAGCAGATCTAAGATTTAGGAGATGCTTGATGACCTATTTAAGCCAATCCAGGGAGCTAGTGGGCTGGAAGACAAACAGCAGTGGAATAGTGGGTGATGAGAGATAAGTAAGTAGAGTCAAAAGCTCTAATTTTACATTAGAATCGTTGCCATGAAGCAAAGGAGAAGGCTTTAGTGCTATGGAATGTAGAGAGGAATCTCTGTCAATATCATAGTGATTTGATCATGCTCACATTTGATCTTGTTGAAAGGTGGAGTGATAAACCAGGGTTAGAAGAAGGTGTCTGGACAAATGCTAAGGAAAGAATTGTAGAACACAAATAGAAGACTTGGCCTTGGAAAAGAGTGAACATCTTCCTTTGAGATCCTAAGGAGTCATGTGAAGTTGGTTAACCAATGTGGATGCCTTTTTATTTGAGGATATATGAAACGTGACATTACCCATCTTGGACGGTAGTCTTCACTAACGAGGGAAGTTTGGAGGAGTGTAATAAGGGAAGTGGGCTTGATGAAGTGCTAATTTTCAGATAGATACTCTTGGAAATGGAAAGAGAGTTAAAAGTAATACATAGATGATTTCCAGCACGTATTTCCTGAACAGTGTAAGTAAGCTAAAAAGTTGACTCTCCTCCCATCATATACCATTTAAATACTAGTTCAATATAAATTTAGTGGTGACAAGGGAAGTGAAAATGAGTAGTTCTTTTCAATTTCATCAATTAAAAACCAAGTTAACTGGTACCTTATATGCCTTCTGTAGAGTATTTCCTAAGTGACTCACCATTTTATCTGGCTCAGCGTGCAATGTTTAAAATTATAAACTTACAATTTGTTTAATTTTCACAAGTACATCCTAATTTAATTTGGAAGAGATATTTCATAAACTAGAATTGGGGCATTGCTAATTCCTTTACGTTCAGATTATATTCTTGGTGAATTAATTAGATTTAAACCATCCAATATTTCCCAACTTATAAAGAGAAAAACTCGGAGTCCCTGCATTATCTCACTCCTTACCTCCTTGAACTCATAGCCTTTTACTCTCTTCTGGAGGTGTGCCAAACAAGCTTGAGAGAGCCAGTTGTGTGCATCTCATCTCAACTCCACACTCTGCAATATCATGTCAAGAGTTTGAAATCAGTCATGATATATACACAATAGAAGTTAGCAAACACTAAAATCATGGCACTTTAATGTATTATTTTTTGAGAATTCATTTAACAGCATACCAATGCCTTCTTTCTCAGCTAGGGCCTTGCATTTGCTGTCTCTCTTCTAGGAATGCTCATTCCCAGAAATCCACAAAGTTTATTGTCATATGTTCAGGTCTTACCAAAAGGTCATTTCCTCCATTAAGGCACCCTTATGTATAAGCGTAATGCTTCCAGGCTCTCCCACACTCTACTCTGCTACCTTGTCTTTCTCTCTCTCTCTCTCACAATACACACAAACAAACACACACAAACTATGTTGCATTTTTCTTCTATATATTTCACTATTTCCATATATCTATCATCCTATGATATACTTCAATTTTTTTCTTGTTTATTGTATTGTTGCCCCAATCCACCTAAACTATGTTTCCATTGTTTTGTCCAACACAGAATTCACATTTCCCAAAAGAGTACCTCTCAACAATTGTTTGTTGAATAAATGAAGTAACAATATTATTGACATACTTAAGCACATCTAATAAGCTTTTTGGTGATTTTTTGTGTGTATTTTTTAATATTTCTTAAGAATACCAATGTCATCTTGTACTTTTTTCTAGTTTTTGTTGTTGCTTTTATCACTTTGTGGTAAAAGCAGAAAAATCAGTAAGATAGCTTATGCATCATGTAAATAATGAGAAAAGCCAAAGGCTGTTTTTATTCATTTAAAATATAATAACCCTAGAATCAATTCATTTAAGGTCAGATAAATGTAGCAAATTTTATTTAGCGTTTCGTAAAAAGTAGTCTATTATTCTCTTGCTGCTTATTGTTCAGACCGTTTACAGTTTTATCAATAGCATGTGGAACAAGGCCAGTGTGCTGTGACTACAACATTTTTTGATTCACTTATGCAAAAGGTGTTTAATGTTAGCAGTCACCAGTTTGCAATGCTATCGTGCAAGTACTCACGAAATAAATTTATAGTAGGTGGTTATTGTCATGAATCTATATCAAATAATTTTCTTAGAGAACTATTTAAATTGTGAACCTACATATATTTAAAATATGTTTCTTTACTAGCATGCACTTTCCTGAACTGTATTATTTTTTTTCTTCCCATGACCATGAATTGTAAACCCAAATTCACCAGATGGCAATCTTTTGCTTGCTTCAATAATAATGAATTGAATCAGCGCCATTCATTATGGGGATAAATTTTGGATACTGCAACATAAAAGAAGAAAAGTCTGTGTATAACTGAATTATCTTCCAAAATATGGTACCATTGACATAATAAATAAATACAACAAGGACTAAAATATGAAAACAGTAAATATGAATATCCAAGATGAGCAAGGGAAAGGAAAACAGTGGTATTTAAATAAAGAAGCCAATCTGCTTCCAAAGTAAAATCTCTGTCCAAAGAATCAACTGAATTCCATTCTAGTTTGTATCTATATTTATGGCATTCATGGATAAAAATGATCTGAATTATATAAGCATATAAAGTTTACCTTGGGTGTTCTATTAATGAAATACCTAAATTAATTTTTCATATTGCTTTTCAAATCTTTCAGTTTTAGGCACACTTACCCAGTCCATACTGCATGCAACTACCACAGCTATCTTAAACTCACACATATACCCTCATACTCACACATCTGGTTTTCTAGACTTTGACCTCTATTATTTTTTCATGGGCCTTTAGCTGTGGTACTCAAGGCATTCACAGATTTATTCTAATCTACATTCAGTCTAATTTCTTTCCATGCCCAATTATTTTAATCTTGCTTTTGGTCACCCCTACACCCCACGGTCCCCCTATAATTGCCAGAACATTGTATTCTGTTTTACAACTCAAAGTTGTACACCTCCTTCTTCCTGGAATCTTAGTGCTCTTTTCTCCATAGTTTGTATTAACATCTTTTAGCAAAATGAAATCATATTTTCTCTGTAATGTTTTTCCTCACTGTCACCCTGCCAAGATTTAAACAACTACCTTGCTACTTCATGGAACATTGTTATACCTCTACCGTTGACACCCATGCACAAGAGTTTTTAAATATAAAATGTCTGATTTCTAATCAAAAGTGTAGTTTATTATATCTCAAGCAAGAAGCAGTACAATTAATTAAAGTATGACTCTAAACTACCAACAAAGTTTTGCCATCTTAACTGTAGCTTGTTTATGCCAGCAATAAAGAAGCCTGGAGACTGAGTGGTAATGAAATCATGAAAGGTGTTTTCCACAGCTTGTTGAGAATTGAATATTTTTCCTTGCAAGAAGTGGTCCAAAGCCTGGAATAAATACTAGTCATTTGGTGCAATGACTGGTTAATAAGTGAATATGGTGGATGACAGAGAATTTCTAAGTCCAGCTTCTGTAGTTTGAGCAGCATTGTTTATGTGACATATGGTCAAGCATCGTCTTGCAAAATGATTGGCCTATCTCTATTGATCAATCTCAGGTGCTTAATTGCAAGCATCCTCATCATTTTGTCCAGTTGGTTGCAGTAGACATCCGCTGTCATTGATTGACCAGGTTTCATGAAGCTGTAGTGGATAATACCAGCGCTGGACCACCAAACAGATACCATTAGCTTTTTTTGATGAACATTCAGTTTTGGACTGTGTTTCGGAACTTCATCTTTATCCAATCATTGTGCTGAAATTGTCAAAAAGAATCTGTTTTAATCACATGTAACGATACACTGTAGAATTGGTTCACCTTTATGTCCTGACAACAAAGAAGGCAAGATTTGAGAGGATTTCTCTGCCGATGCTCATTGAATTCACGTGGAACCCATCTATCCAGGTTCTTTACCTTGCCACTTTGTTTCAAATGTTCCAATATTGTTGGAATAGTAACGTCAAACCTTGCTGCTAATTTATACGTAGGTTGAGGTAGATTCACTCCCACTACAGCTTTAAGCTCATCATTATCCAAACTGGTCTGAGATTATCCACATGGTGCATTTTAAAGATTAAAATCACCAGAACAGAACTTCTCAAACCATTGATGTACTGTTCATTGATTAGCCACATCCTTCCCAATCAGTTCCTTGATATTTTGAGCTGTCTGTGCTGCATTTGTTTCACAATGAAACTCATATGTGAAAATAACAGGAATTTTTGACTTATCCATGGTTTTGCAAAAATCGCTCAAAAAATATGAAAGATAATCATAAGACAAAATGTGTGTTTGAAAGACTAAGGATGTCCCTTCACAGTAAACATAAAACATGAAATATCAAAGTGAAATGTCATAAATATCAACTGTCAAACTTAGTAGTTAAGTTATCAGACTTGCCTACTTAACCTAATTTTATTTTAAGGAGTGTTCATGTGTGTATCTCAACCTCTGGACCATTTAATATTTGCAATTGAGAGCCATGACTTAGTAATTCTTTTATTGTGACATGTGAAAGGTCTCTGGCATTTTGTATTTTACAAACTTATTTTTGATTATGGAATAAAACAACCAGTAAGCAAATTGTGGGAAGCAGAATTCTAAAAATGTTTCCCTTACAACATCGCTGCCCCATGGTCATTCTGCTAAACACTAATCTAGGTATTGCTGTGAAGGAACTTTGCAGATGGCATTAAGGTTATCAGCTGACCCCGAAATAGGGAGATGATGCTGGATTATCTGGGTGGACTCAAGGTAATCAACCATGTGAGTCCTTAAAAGGAACCAGAAGGCAAAAGGACCAATTAGAGCCATGTGGCAGATGAGGAAGGCAGGAGAGAGGAGGCAGAAGGGGAGATCAGAGCAATATGAAGCATGAAAAGGGCTAGCTATCGATACCTTTAAAAGATGAAGGAAGAAGGCTGAGACAAGGAGTGTGGGTGCTTCTAGAAGTCAAGGATGACCCCGGGCTGACAAGCAGCAAGTAGATGGAAACTTGACTGCTACAACCACGTAGAAAGAACTTAATTCTTCCCACAACTGGAAGTGGCCAGGAAGCAAATTCATCCTCAGAGCATGGAAAGAAACAACCCTGTTGTTACCTTAATTTTAGCCTTACGAAACCTGTTGTCAGAAGTCTGACGTACAGAGCTATGAGATAATAAATAAAACTCCGGTAACTTGTCATAGCAATGGTAGAGAACATATATAAAAACAATCACGTTCTCTCTCTAAGAAGAAAAAAAATGTTAATTCAATGTTCAGTTAAGACACATTAAGCTAGGTACTATTCTATGGGGTAAACACACAATAGTGAAAGTGAAAAGCCCCTGACCTAGTGGAGATCAATTCTATTTACCTTGTCATTATGGTAATAGGATAGACCTTTTTATCCCCAATAAGAGCATGACAGCAAGCAGCCCAGTGAATATCAGTACATGTTATAATTTGTTTGGAGAATTAAGGTTACCTTGATCACACCAGATCATCTTCTAGTACACTTAGGATTCATGTCCATAAACTACCCCAGTAGCAGTTTCCCTGGATTTGTATTACCTTGTTGGATTGATTGTATCCATTTTTCTAAAATTGCTTGGGTTTTTTCCACATTATTTTGAAAAAGTAGGTTGCCTAATGGGAAGAGGTACAATTTAATCTTGTTACTGAGTTTTTCCTTCAGTATCGTCCTAAGTGACTTTGCAAAAGCCACAGCATGTACAAAATGATATTTAATTTTCTTTAATTTCTTGCAAAGTCCATATTATTTCAGCTCTTTCCCCAAAAATTATATTCATGTTTTAGTTAATAGTACAAATAATAATAAATTAGCATTTTTTAATAAAAGAAGATATTTAAAAATATTAAGATGCTCGTTTGTTTGTCTGGTGAGCCCTAGACAACTTTATTTTTAATTTTGTTTTGTCCTGTTTTCTTTCTGTCTGTCTGTCTCTCTCTCTCTCTCTCTTTCTCTCTCTCTCTCTCTGATTAAGCAGGCAAGAGAATGTTGAATTAATTTAAAGAGAAAAAGGATCTGGTGTTCCTCTTTATATAAGGGTGAGGATTGGAAACATTTCAGAAATAAATGTGAAGGGTTTTAAGATAAGAAATATGATGTGTTTAAGGACATTCAATTGTTTGGACAAAAAGTTTTCTAGAATCATTTTCCTTCATTTAGTATGTCAAAGGACTGACCAGGTGGACCCAGCTCATAGTTTCCCACTGCTATGGAGAAGGCATCCTCACACCTACCTGATCAGAGCCTGGAGATTTGCTCTTTATAGTAGATAAAGAATATGTTAGAGACAAAGAAAAAGGATTCACTCACAGATGACTGTGAAAAAACAGAGAGAGCAGAGTTATAGGAGCATAATTGTCATATTTCTGTTCAAACTCTGTCTAGAGATGGGAAGTTTTCTTAGATAAGGGAAACAGAGGTGGAATCTTGCTTTGGATTTTCATTTGGTGTTTATGGAGGGAACCATGGTGCAGAGACACCTTGTAGACAGGGCTTAATCCAGCCTAGTGGAGAAGCTGCAGAGGTGGACAGGTGAAGAAAGGGCCTAGCTCCAAGAACATCTTAGTCTCATGTGGCACAGGCATTCAGTTGGGCAAAGTTGTGCACAGCAGACTTTAGGCACATCCTCCCAGACCAGAGGCTGGAGGACGTGACACAGACTCTAGGGTGTGAAGCCAAGAACATTCTTGAGAAACAGTTAAGTCTTCAAGGAGTTTGAGTCAATGCTCCCCAATAGTCTTCTTTGAGCCTAAAATACAGACTATGTTTAACAGTCACAAATGCTGCTCTTCCCAGGGAGAAATGTGACATTGTCCTGGCAGCTAGAGAAAGTCAGTGACTGGAATCAGTTCTGTACCCGACAACTCACAAGGATTCCATTCTTCCATTTGTACAACCGGACACATCAATGGAAAGATCAGGGTAGGAAATGGAAGGCAGAAAAGTCTGAGACTCAGGTCCTTATTTTTTTTATTATGAAGATATAAAATGTTTGAATTTCTGTATCTGAAATTAAAATCAGCTTGAATTAAAATTGATGTGAATGTTAATTATTTTCACCATTAACTAGCACATGGAGTATCATGATAGGACCAGATTAGTTATAGACCAGTCAAAGGCATGATATTTGCTTTGTAGATTCAAATGTTAGTGCAAGTTAAAATCTGTCACTCCATCATATACATGTTTTTGAAGTTCTATTTTCCCTTGTTAGTTGGGTTATTCTACAGCTGAGTTATAAATTTTTACATTCACCCAAGATTTTTATTTCAGGTATTCTCTGGAGGCATATGAAAAGTAATATTTATTATAATAATCACAGCACCTTATATTTGTATAATTCTTTGTAGATTCAGTGTGCTTTTCCATGCATTAGTCCTCTTGATTCTGTAAAAAGCTCTGTGAAATAAGCAGTATAAGATCTCACAAGCACAAATTGGTATAAATTACCCAGGTCTGCCACCACTGCAGCACAAGAGAGAAAACCATCAGGCTGCCTCATTGCACATACCTCATAGGGTTAATTATAATAATAAACTAAGATAAGCAAACAATATCAAGCATTTATTTGGCCACATACTTTCCCATATGTTTTATGCTGATTCCTTCATTTAATCATCACAGAAACTCCATCATGGCTGGTAATAGTATGCTCATTTTTCAGAGAAGTCACCTCAAAGTTAGTAACTGAATGTCAAGGCTTCTATGCCTGTTTCAGAAAATTTTACACAGAGTCCCACACTTGATTTTATTTCAAATATTTGAGGATTTAAAAAGATAAAAATCCAAAAGCATCCAATAATTAAAGAGATTGCCTTATAATCCATAATCCCAGGTCCCAAGGACCATTTTCAGGAGCAGTTAATATTAGTTCTTTTGGGAAGTCATTTATCATTTAGTTTTTAAAAGATTCATCAAGCTGGGATATACTTTTCCACCGCACTTATTTTATTTGATATTTTTATAAAAATAAAAATTTGTCTCTAATATAATCTCAGTTTTATGAGTAATTTGTGTACCCATTATCCTGTATACCCAGTAACTGACAAATTTAAATATTTTCAATAAAATATGTTTTGCCTGGAAGATGCCAACCCAGTCTGAGTTTGTAACTTGCTTAGTTATTAAAAAAAAAGAAAAAAGTTCTTCAGTGACTATTCCATTAAGTTTCAACATTTCCTTTTTATCTACTTGTTTTAAGTTATAGCTCTCAAATATGTCTGCTTCTTTCAGTATTTTAGTTTCTAATGTTCTTTGTAACTGTGAAAAATGTTAATGTAGTTAAATACAGACCTATAGTTAACAAAAGATTAGGAGGATCACTTATTATTCCACATTAAAAATATCAAGCCAGTATATCAGTAAATCAAAATTTAGGTGTTGTTTTCAACTTACTCATAGCTTCCTAAGGTACAGAGAGGTTGTTGGCATTTTCCCTAAATGAAATTGTCTCATGTTAACCAATTTAAGTACACACATAATATTCAAAGGATTAATTAATATCAAAATTTGTTTTATTCACAAATCTATTGTAACATTTTGGCAAGATACAAATATTGTGCATTTTCTTCAGAAGATCATTCTAAGTAACATATCTAGTATGTCCAGTCTACAAAGATACAACCAGAAAATACATTTTATTACAGGAACCTATGTTCCATTTCACATTTTTACAGATTGATACTTTTATGTCCTAGACATTATATAAGTTAACAATTTAGTACTAAAAAGCAAGGTGCAACTTTTATTAAAATATATATATATTTATGCAAATAGAGTGTTTTAATATAGAACACCTGCCATTTGTGCCTTTCTTTATTGCATAGATATGTATTGTTCTTGATTACAGAGTTTTGCCAGCTCTAAAATCACTGAATGATTCTCTACTGACCAATCCGATCATGCTTTCTTCTTGTTTGGATAAGTTTGGTGATCTATTCCATACCTTTATGTAACTAACACACCAAATATATTTATTTAATCACTAAATGGAAAGTACTGACAGGAATTAGCAAAATTATGGTACCCGCCAATGCTCAACCCTCAACAGGGAATGAGGACTTGATCATAATTGGAGAGAAACTATAGCAGGAGCTCTATCCTGGGAGCACAGAGAGTAGACTCAGCCCTTGGTAGGTCAATGATCTCAGAGAAGCAAAAAATACCTCCCTTGATCTGGTGCTTGCATCTGTAACATAAAACAATGTAACTAGAAGTCATCAAGCTTCTTTATTGAAGATATAAAATATTCTTTGTTCTGGCTGAGTGAACTCTTGCTAACTAAGATCTGCAATTTCACCTCTTCATTATATTTTAACCCCAAACCTCTACATTCCTTCAGTGAAAACCATTTCATGTATTTTACTGTTTTCTCTTCGACCCCTTAATTGGATGAGCAATAAGGATGATTTACACATCCCTATGACACACTCCACCCAGTGTTTTCTCTCCTTTTAGCCATCATGGTCTCCATTCTTCTTCAGTCATCATATCTGAGGGCCATATCCTTGGACTTTCACTCTGAGACAAATTCATATGATGCAAACAAATTGCCTTCTTATAGAACAAAAATGAAGTGATTTTTGTTCTGCTTCACTTAATTGGGACTGGAACATTTCTGGAATACATCAGTGCATTCAGTGAACGGGCTTTCTTCCTTTTTTGCCATATGTTATGCTCTCATTTATGATATTAATATATATTTCCCTATTTTGCTTATATTCCTAGATTCCATCATTTAATATTCAAGTAGTCTTTAGACAATACATTTATCCACATTTTCTGGGATATTTAGTAAAATAAATCTGGAAATGCCAAAATCCATCAACTGCATTACTGACCCATTTTAGAGAAAAATTGTAAGGGAATGGTCATGTCACTATGATCTAGAACATCAACAAAGCCCTCAACACTGCCCAAAATCTTACTCATTTTTCTTATTCGATGCTCATTCATTTTCAACAACAAATATTTTACTATTTGCCTTTGCAAACTGTCCTCTATTCTCCGTAATTAGTCTTATATTCTATATTGCAACAAAAGTGAAAACCACTAATAAAAGTCTGCCTAAACTTTCTATCATTAACTTAAGCACCACATTGCCTATATGCTCACATTTTCACTAATGTTTCTAGTTAAATCAAATATTACCCCTCATGCTATGTAAGTCAATACTTCCCTACTCTGTATTCAAAACCATACTGTTTTTTCCCAGCATTTCATAACATATTATTTCACCCTATTACCAGCATTTTCAAGCTCTCCCTATCTATTAGATTGTTTCTACCATAATTTAAATACTAAATTCCCACATCTACAACCAGCTATCAACTTCCCCTCTCTCCTACTATTGCATATAAATTCTTCAAATAATTGTCAATACCAACAATATCAATTTTCTTTCTTCTTTAATTCCTAAGCCATTTTAATCAGTCTTTAATTCTACTACTTCACTAAAACAGTTCTCATCCTGGCTTCAGTATTGTGAAATCTTTTGTTTGCTTTTCAGCTCTTAATCTGCATTAATTCTCACTAGTAGTCACCACTCTTAACATCCCCAACTTCTTGAAGCCTTAGTTTTCCTTAACTAATGTGGTATCATACTTTGTCCTTTTCCTTCCAACTGTGACCAATCAGCTACTCCCTGTCTTTCACTTTCTCAGACCCTCTTAACTAAACAAAAGTGTTGTTCTCTGGTGCTTGATCCTGTGTTCCTTATTATTGTCATTATACAACTAATCCTAGAAAAAGTTATCTAAAATACTTCCAAAGATTCAATTATAGAAGTCTATGTTACCCATCCCCATTAGTTTTCTGAGATCCAAGCAGATTTGTTCTATGCCCTAGTATGCATATGCAATTGGATAACTTACATAAAACTGAAAGTTTCCATGTCTTGAACTAATATATATGTGTATGTGTATGTGCATATATATATATGTATATATATACATGTTATTTTTCTCTGATATGAGTAGAATGCCTGTGTTCCCCCAAATTTCATATGTTGAAGCCTAATCCACACCATGATGGTATTTGGAGGTCGTGACTTCAAGAGATAATTAAGTCATAAAAATGGAGCCCTCAACAATGGGGTGAGCCCTTATAAGAGTACACATGAAAGAACTTTCTTACTCTTCTCTGCTCTCCACAATGTGAGGATACAATACGAAAATGGCTCTGTAAATCAGAAAGAGTCCTCTCACCAGACACTGGATGTATGGGCAACTTCATCTTGGATGTCCCAATCTTCAGAATTGCGAGAAACAACAGTTTTTTTTTTTTTTTTAAGGCATTCAGTCTATGGTAGTTTGTTATAGCAGTCCAAACTAACTAGGACAATTTCACTCTTAATACATGGTATTTCTGTTTACTCAGTTGGCCAACAAAAATAAGTCACTTTTATCCCTATTTTTCACTATATCATTTCTACATGTGATTAGATATGAAGTCTTACTAATTCTACCACCTATAAATCTCTATCACAATGATTTTAGATAAACTCACTAGTCTCCACTTTTATTCAGAAATATCACTAGCTATAATTTCTTAATGTATATATTTTCTTTTTGAATGTAAGCTGTATATGTCAGGATCTATCTTATATAACATCATTCTACGATATTGAATATTTTGTATGCTCCATAAAAACATAATATTAATAGTTATTAAAGAAAAAATAATTTTAATGTAAAGACAATAGCACCGTCATTGCATTTTCTATAGAGCTAGAAGCAGATGCTAAAGGAATGTATAAAAAGTTCTGCCTCAGTCACATATATAATTATACTCATAATTCTCCTAATTTACTAGATAACCAAACCATCATCCTCTGTTATATCCAGGAAATATTCTCAAATTTGGGAATAACAGAAGAAGGAATTATGAACAGAACTGGCTTGAATCTTTACATCAATTGAGGGGAATTTGTATCCCAATAATATTTAGTATTCTTACCCATGTACATGCTATATTTCTCCATTTATTTTTATGTTTTTTTAAAAAAACAATTTACTCAGCAAAGTTTAGTCATTGTTAGCATAAATGCATTGTCACATTTTTTGTAAAATTTATTTCTATTCATTTTGAGTTTTCTTCAATGCTACTGAAGTGGACCTATTTTTATTTTATTAAAATTTTAAAATTGTGTTTTTTTAAATGACATATGAAATTGTGTATATCTATTGTTTATAACATGATGTTTTGAAGTATATATCCATCGTGGAATGGTTAAATCTAGCTAATTAACAAGTGCATTCTCTCATATAGTTATTTTTGTGGCAAGAACACTTAACATCCATTCTATTTGCATTTAAATTATCTAATTGTTTGCTTCTAGTATATATAAACATAATTGATTTTTGTATATTAGCTTGTATCCATTGACCTTGCTTAATTTCCTTGCTACTTCTAATAGTTTTATGGTAGATTCCTTAGTACTACTATGGGTACAGTAAAGTCATCTGTAAGAAGAGACACTTTTACTTCTTTCTTTTTAAACTTCATGCCTGTTACTGTATTCCTTTTTCCCCTTGTCTCACTACAGTGGATAGGATCTCTAGTATAATTTGGCACATATTTGAAAACGAGCACGTTTTCCCTCTAAGTATGGAGGACATGGTTATCTTACAGCTGGACTAGGTTAGGTATAAGCTTATTTCTGGAAATGCCTGTATGTCTGGTTTTAACTGTTGGCCAAATTGAGGGATATAAAATTCGTGATATGCAGTTAAATTTTAAAATTCTCTTGGTTCCCCCAGGGCCAGTTTTATTTTTGATGGCTTTCACCTGACACAACTGGTTAGACAGACTGGTATGGCTATATACCCAGAGCAGAGCAATATAAGGAGAACTCTCACAAGCTAAGATCATCAGTCAAACCTTGAAAGTTCAATCTGGAGACAGAGCTCTCTGTGTCTATGTGCAAGTAAGTTACCACCTTGGGGAGCTTTGCCTGGGTATCTCTCAGACCCACACTGCTGCCTGTACTCTGGTTTTCTTGCAGTTCCACATCTTCCGCCTCTAAATAAAAGCCTTATGTGAGTATGCTCTGTGGAGTCTTTTGAGTTCTTTAAAATACTCAAACTTAGAAGGATGGAAAAACATGCAGCACATATACTAGCCATCAAATTGGTACTAACTGATCAACGCTAAGGTGCTCACGTGGTAGCAAGACTCATCGGGTGCCCATCAGGTGGTGGGGGTGAGGGGGGATAAACCCACAACTAACGGAAGCGAACACTGTATGGGGGAAAGGCACGCTTTTAGCCTTGGCTGGGGCAAGGCAAATTCATTACATGTAACCAAAATGTTTGTACCCCCATAATATCCTCAATTTAAAAAAAGAGTGAAAGGATGATGAAAAGTCATTAAAAATTGCATTGTCTTGTATTGTTCTTTTCCTATTTCTCTAAAAAAAAATCATAGAGAATATAATGACCAATGGTAGAGTAGTCATTCTTAAAGGCTGTTGTTCCTCAAATAAAATATTGGACCAATAAAAAAGTAAAATAAAATATCCAAACTTGAGAAATATTTGCTCTGTCTCAGGGGCATTCAATTTTTCACCACTGAGCATGATGTTAGTTGTCACTACTTTTATTTTCATAGATGCTTTTTATTATGTTCAAGAATTATCCTCATATTTATAGTTTCATGTTGAATTTAAAAATTGGCATATTTTTAAGTGATCACAGTTTTTCTCATTTACTTTATTAATACAGTGAATTACATTGTTTGATTTTTCCAGTGTAAACTAACTTTTCATTGCTAGGATAAACCTTCCTTGGTCATTGTATAATATTTTATTCTATATTGCTTTGTTCATTTTGCTATATTTTATAAAGGATTTTACATCTATGTTCATGAGGGATATTGACCTACAAATTTTGTTTGTTTGCTTGCTTGCTTGTTTTCAATATCTTTGACAGATTTTGTTTTTATGGTTTTACTGACTTCATAAAACAAGTTAGAAAATATTCTACCCCTTTTGTATGTCCTGAAAGTTTCTGTGAATGATTAGTCCCATTTATTCTTCTAATGTTTATAAAATTCAGCACTGAAGCCATTTGAGATTATGTTTCCTTGAAAGAAGTTTGTTAATAACTAATTCAATTTTTAAGAGAGACAAGGCTAGTTACAGTCTATGTTCCATCATATGTCATTTGTGGAAAGTTTTATTTTTTCAAAGGCTCTATATATTTCATATAAAACAAGTTGTCTAATATTTGGGCATATAGTTCTTCATAATATTATCTTATTATCTGCTTAACTGTGTATAATATGTATATGATCTGTGATAATAAGATAACATTATGAAGTTTCCTAGTATCAGTCATATGTTCCTTCTTTTTTCTTGATTGGTCTATTTAGGGTTTATAAATTGTATTGATCTTCTCAAAAACAGCTTTTTAGCTTTGTTAGTTTTCTTTATTAATATTCTGTTTTCTGTTTCACTAATTTTTGCTGTTTACCAACTCTTTCCTTACACTCATTTTGAGGGCTCTTTGTCTTGCTTTTCTAATTCCTTGATTATCTTGAATATCTGGAGTTTTTGAACATTTCTTGTTTGTATAAGAATTTCAAACTACAAATTTTAATATAAGTACTACTATTACTAAACACAATATTTGTCATGCTGATCTTTTATTAACATTATTTAGAAGTATTTGCTAATTTTTAAATGTTTGGAATTTTATATTTTATTGACATTAATTTTTAATAAACTTAATTTTGGTCAGAGTATACAATATTGTCTTAGTCAACTTGGACTACTATAACAAAATTCCACAGACTGAGAGGCTTAAATAACAAGAGTTTATTTCTTATAATTCTGGAGGCTGAGAAGTCCAAGATCAAAACTCTGGCATATTGATTGCCTGGTGAAGGCTTGCTTTCCGGATCACCTGCAGCAGTCTTCTCACTGTGTCCTCACATGGCGGAGAGAGGAAGCAAGCTCCCCAGGGGCTCTTGTGAGGGCACTAATCCCACTCATTAGGGCTCTACCTTTGTGCCTTCAACTAATCCTAATTACCTCCCAAAGACCTCACCTTCTAATACCATCACATTCAGGGGAGGGTTTCAATATCAATTAGGTCAAGGTGGTTGATAATGTTATTCATATCATCTATAACTTTATTGCCCCTTTCTAATAGTTCTAGTGTTTGATTAGAGGTGTATTAAAATCTTTCTCCCTTTAATTTTGATATAATTCCCAGATTACCTGAAAATAAGAAGTTTCTGTAAAAGAAAAACCAGAAAAAAAATCAATCACTCACAGTCATTATTTACTCAGCACTATTTCCTTTTGTACCACAATCCTATATATATATATATATACACACATATATATATTCCTTTAAACCTATATATTATCCTTTAATTATATATCCACTATACATACATATATATACCTACTTTACATATATACACTATCTACTCAATATATAATTTTGATTTTGCTTTCTAAATTATATATATTTATTTTTAATTATTATGGGTATATAATAGTTGCATACCTTTATTTCTAAATTATTTATCAATTTTCTTGGATGATGTTTTATGTGATTTTTATTTTATATTTTTTATTTTCAACCTCTGAACTGTGGAGTTCCCCAGAGCTCTAACACAAACCCTGTTCTTTTCTCTTTCCTTACAATAAGCTCTATAGATCTCATCCAGACTTATGGTTTTCAACACCATCTAAAAGAAAGTTGTTTTGAAATTTATGTCTTACAGTCCTACATTCTATCCTGGAAGCCTTTAGAATTTCCTCTTTACTACTACTGTTAAAAATTTCGCCAGGGTGTATCAAAGTGTAAGTCTTTTTTTTATTCATTCATACTGCTCAGTAACACTGGGTCCTTAGAACATGAACACCCTTTCCTTTTTACTGATTATGAAAATTTTATTCAACTTTTAAATGGAATTCCTCCCCTCCATTTTCTTTGTTCTCTAAATCTAAAACTGCGAATGTACTGGAAATTTGGCAAAATATTATCTTTCATTTTATAATCTCTTTGGTTTTCTCTTACTTTTTATACCAGATCCTATTCTGTTTTGTAAAGTGTATATTTTCTTAAATCTGGTGATACTAGTTAGAATAATAGTGTGTGTGTGCTCGTGTGCTGCCTGAAAATAGCAGCTGTTGGCAGTTGACATTTTTGCATAAAAAGCTGTGCTGGATATTATAAATAGCTGCTGTGGATTTCATCCAAATCCTGTCCAAGTTTGTTTAATCTTTTTTCCCTCATAGGTTATTTTAATAAATCAGAGTGATGAATCGAATTTCATGTCAGAGAGTGAAGTGAATCACATGACTAAGTTTTCTCTAGAATATGAAGTCATAGAACAGACAATAGAGCTAGAAATTTCTGGAACTTCCAGCATAGCAAAGTTTTCCTCTAGCTTTGGAAGACATCCCTGTAACATCCTGCCAGACAAAACTTCCTTACTTCTACTTTTTTTCTTTATCTGGTCCCATTGAGAGTTTCTGGATTTTCTCAGATTTTTGCCATGATATGTTCCAGGCACCAATAGTAGTAGACTTTAAATTTCTGAATGGAATGTGGATAAATGAGTTATAATAATTAATAGCTATGGATTTGTGAATATCTAAAAATACAAGGACTTATTTTCATAAGCATTGATGGCTATGGATTTGTGAATATCTAAAAATATTAGGACTTATTTTCATAAGCTTTGTTGGCTATGTATAAAAGCAGTGAGATGATTGCTTCCACAAGTGTATTGTGCATGCTGCAGTCTTAAAAATGAGAATGATATATTCAGTACTCCATTGCAGTATATGTTGTATAGTCAGTGTTACATATGTATTAGACAACAGTGGTGAAATATTTGTTTTACTTAGATAATAAACTGTAAGAGAAAAAGAAGTAGAAATTAAATTCAAACAAAACCTGCTCTACGTACATTAACTAAATAGTGTAGCTTGACCACATTCTCAATGGAAGTAAAAATAGTTATCCTAGACATAGCTTGCTAATCAGAAAGATACTTTAATACATTTTTAAAGTTTTTGGTTCCATGTGATAAAAAAAATAAGAACAGTTTGCTCGTTGGCATGAAAACAAGACAGCATTTATCACAAGGTATGCTTTTGTAAAACTTACTATCTTCAATATATTAATAACAAACTTCTATAAATTGGGAAACACAGGGGAGACCATAGTATTGAATAATATAAGATTAATAATTTTGTGATGTGCAAAGTAGTAAATCAAACAATTTTCATGTCTAGGGCATAAAATAAAAGCTAGAAAATTCTGAAATTCTATCATCTCCTATTTACTACAATAATACAACCTCCAAAGATTGAACCAAAAAGAAATAGAAATCCTCAACTGACCAATCACAAGTATTAAGAATGAACCAGTAATAAAAAATCCCCAAAACAAAGCCTTGGGCCAAATGGAGTCACAGACAAATTCTACCAAACCTACAAAGAACTTGTACTAATCCTCCTGAAACTGTTCCAAAACACTGAGGAGGGAATCATTCCTAACTCATTCTGCAAGGCCAGTGTCACCCAGACACCAGAGCTATACAAGAACACAACAACAACAACAACAAATCTACAGACCAAAATCCCTGATGAGCACAGATGCAAAAATTCTCACCAAAATACTGGCAAACTAAATCCATCAGAAAATCAACAAGATAATTTACCATGATCAAGTGGGTCTTACTATAGGGATGCAAGGATGTTCAAACACACACAAATCAATAAATGTGATTCATCTCATAAACAGAAGTGAAAACAACAACCATATGATCATAACGTTGCACAAAAAGCATTTGGAAACATTCGGCATCCTTTCATGATAAAACCTTCAACAAACTAAACATAGAGGGAATATATCTCAACATAATAAATGTCATATATGACAAACTCACAGCAAACAACATACCAAATGGGGAAATATTGAAGGCAATCCCCCTAAGAACTGGAAAAAGGCAAGGATGCCCAGTTTCAACCACTCCTATTCAACATATTACTGAAAGTCCTAGCCAGAACAATCAGGCAAGACAAAGAAATGAAAGGCATCCAAATTTAAAAAGTGGAAGTCAAATTATCTCTGTTCACTGATGGCATGATATTACATCTAGAAAACCCTAAAGACTTCTTCAAAAACATTTAGATTTTATAAATGAATTCATCAAAGTTTCAGGCTACAAAATCAACATACAAAATCAGTAGCATTTCTATATACCAATAAAAATAAAGCTGAGAACCAAATCAAGGAAATAAAGCAGGCAATCCTATTAACAATAATGACAAAAAATAGCTAGAAATATATTTAAAGAAGGATAGGTAAGATATCTGCAAGGAAAATTACAAAATACTAATGAAAGAAACTGTATGTGACACAAACAAATGGAAAAATATCCTATGATCCTGGACCAGAAGAATAAATATTGTTAAGATGACCATACTGCTGAAAGAAATATATAGATCCAATGCAATCATTATCAAAATACTAACATCATTATTCACAGAATTAAAAAAAATCCCAAAATTCATATGGAGTTAAAAAAAGCAATTCTAGCCAAAAAGAATAAAGCTGAAGGCACAATATTACTTGACCCCAAATTATACTACAAAGCTATAATAATTAAAACACCAAGACAGTGTTATAAAAATAGACACATAGATCAATGTAACAGAATAGAGAATATAGAAATAAAGCCACATATCTACAGCCAACTGAGTTTTGACAAAGTCAACAGATATATGCACTGGGGAAAGGAAAACCTTTTAAATAAATAGTACTTGGATAACTGGATTGCAGTATGCAGAAGAATGAAACCTGACTCCTAGCTCTCACCATATACAAAAATAAACTCAAAATGGATAAAGACTTAATTGTAAGATCCAAAACCATAAAATTAGTAGAAGATAACCTGGGGGAAACTCTTCTAAAATTGTTTTAGGCAAAGAATTCATGACTAAGACTTCAAAGAAAGTACAAGCCACATAAGCAAAAATAGACAAATGAGACCTAAATAAGCTAAAAAGCTTCTGTACAACAAAAGAAATAATCAAAAGTAAACAAACAACCTGAAGAATGGGAGAAGATATTTGCAAACAATATATCTGACAGGGGACTGATATCCAGAATTTGTAAGGATGGCAAATAACTAAATAACAACAACAAATCCCAAATAACAACAAATAAAAAATGGACAAAGGACATGAATAGACATTTTTCAAAAGAAGACATACAAATGGTCAACAAGTATATGGAAAAAATGCTCAACATCACTAATCATCGGAGAAATGCAAATTAAAACAACAATGAGATATCATTCTACACTAGTAAGAATGACTATTATTAAAAAGTCAAACAATAACAGATGTTGGCAAGGACGAGGAAAAAAAAGAACACTTATTCACTGTTGTTGGGAATGTAAATTGTGCAACCTCTATGGAAAAGTGTGTGAAAACCTCTCAAAAACTAAAAATAGAATTACAATTTGATCCAGCAATCCCACTCCTGGGTATTTACCAAAAGGAGTAAAAATGGCTATGTCAAAAAGATATATGTACTTCTATGTTTATTGCAGTGCTATTCACAATAGCAAAGATTCGGAATCAACCTAAATGTCCATCAACAGAAGAATTAATAAATAAATTGTAGTACACACACACACACACAAATGCATATATACACACAATGGAATACTACTCAGCTATAAAAAAGAATGAAATCATGCCTTTTACAGCAACATAGATGGACCTGGAGTTCATTATTTTAAGTGAAACAAGTCAGAAACAGAAAGTCAAATACCACCTGTTCTAATTTATAGGTGGCAGCTAAATAATGTGTACACAGAGGCAGAGTGTGGAATAATAGACACTGGAGACGCAAAAGAGTGTGACAATGGGAAGGGGAGAAGGATGAGAAATTATTTACTGGGTACAGTGTACGTTTTTCGGGTGATGGTCACATTAAAAGCCCAAACTGCACCACTTAGCAATATACAATGTAACAAACTGTACTTGTACCTTTTAAAATTATTCAAATAATACTTTTGTCACATATCAAGTAGTCATGTAAGCCTGGCTCTAATTCTGTATTCTCTATTTGATTTCATTGATACATTTGTCGATCCTTATGTTAATACTGTACTATCTTGTTAGAATTAATTTGTAATATTTAAATTTCAGAATATTATGGGGGTACACACGTTTTGGTTACATAATTTACTTTTGTACAGTTTGAGTCAAAGTTATAAGTGTGCCTTCACTTAGATAGTGTGCATTGTACACATTAGCTGTGAATTTACCCATCCCCTCTTCCCCTCTCATGGGCTTGATTTCCATTGAGTTTTACTTCCATATCTGCACATAAGTGTTGATCAATTAGTTCCAATTTAGTATTGAGTCCATGAGGTGTTTTTTTTTCCATTCTTGTGATATTTCACTTAAAAGGATGGTCTCCAGTTCCATCCAGATTGTTACAAAAGAAACTAGATCACCATTTTTTATGGCTTAGTTGTACTCCATGGTATATATATACCACATTTTATTAATTCACTCATATATTGGTGGGAACTTGGGTTGTTTCTACATCTTTGTGATTGTTAATTGTGCTGCTATAAACATTTGAGTGAAAGTGTCTTTTTTATAAAATGTCTTTCTTTTTCCTTTGGGTAAATACCTAGTAGTGGGATTGCTGGATCAAATGGTAAGTCTGCTTTTAGTTCTTTGAGGTATCTCCATACTACTTGCCATAGAAGTTATACTAGTTTGCAGTCCCACCAACAGTGTATATGAGTTCCTTTCTCTCCACATCCACAACAGCATCTGTTGTTTTGGGACATTTTGATAAGAGCCATTCTTACTGGAGTTAGATAATATCATCTTCATATTGTCATCTGATTTTTGACAAAGCAGACGAAAACATACACTGGGGAAAAGAAGCCCTATTCAGTAAATTGTGTAATAATAATTTTTGAAGAAAGATAGTTTAAGCTGCCTACTTGTGTTCTTCTCTTTAAAGATTTCTTTGGAAATTTAAAGTCCTTGGAATTTCCATACACATTTTAGGAACAATATTCCAAATTCTTAAAATAAAAGTCTGCTGGTTTTATAATTGGGATTGTTAATTCCATAGATTACTTTGGAGATAAATTACATTTTACAGCATTGACTCTTTCCAAAACATGAGCATATGTCTCCATTTATTTAGGTTTTCTTAATTTCTTTAAACAATGTTTTATAGTTTACATTGTAGATGTCTTGCACAGTATTTGTTAGTTTTATTTCTATACAGCATTTTATTTGATGCTATTTAAGTGAATGCATATCCTTCACACTGATTTTGGACTTTGGCCAATGAGTCAGAAGCAAATATGATGCAAGCAGAGATTTTGAAAACCTCCTGCTGCTGTTGGTATCTTGCTGCCATGTGAACCAGACTGGGATAATCTGTTGGATGATGAGTGACACATGGTCCAGTCAATGCTTTTGCTCTGGATAACAGCCAGATCACCTCCTGACATGAGAGTAAAGCCATCCTGGACCAGCCAGCCTGAGCTGACCTGCCAACAACTGTATATGATGAGCAAACAGATGAGCCAAACTCAGCTCAAGGGAAAAAAAAAAAAAACTAACAAGAAGACTTGTGAGCTAAATAAGTAGCTACTATTTTAGCCCATTAAATTTTGTAGAGGATTATTGCATGTCCAAAGCCAACACACAAAACACACACACAAAACACACACACACACACACACAGAAATACATGTATTTTATTTTTTCCTTTCATTTTTTATCAGTCTTTCCTTTCATTTATTTTTTTCCTGATACAAAATTCTGTGGGAGAGCAAGCGATGAGATCAAGAAACAAAACACCATGAATAAGATGAAATTTTTAAATTCATAAAATGATATTCTTTTTATGTGTTCAATATTGTACATCTCAAGTATTTATTTCCCAAATTAAAAAAAAGATGAACTTTAAATAATCTGCTTCTCATTTAAATATATGAGTATCTTCAGGTTTTTCCCTCAAGAAATGATTTCAGGTAGTTATTAATAAACCTCCTATCCATGCTTTATTAGAAAACCTAAAGAACAGAAAATTTATAATTGGAGTCAGAGGGGAAAATCAGTCCAATGTAATACCAAATAGATTAAAAGGACTATAACCAAAGCTACATATTGTCTCCTGCAATTCTGCAACCATGGCTCCTCCAGGTTCCATCATGTCGGTGTCCTTCCTGAAAAATTGTTCAATTCAAAAGGGATACAAGACTATGGGCCTGTATGTGTAGAGGGAAATCAACCAGGAAGCCACTGCAGTAGTCCAGGTGAGACATCAAGAGGACCACAACTGAGGAACTACCATGCAAATAGAGAAGAGGGACGGATTCAAATGCCTATAATGTGTAGTTACTAGCATCGGCTCTGGAGGATGAGGGAAATGGAGCAGTCTAGGATGACCCATGGAATATTTCTACATATCCTTCTGTCATTTACATGTGAAGAATCCCTCTCAAGAGCCACTTTCTCAATCTTCTCGAAGGCATGGCTGTCCCTCAATATGAAGCTCTGAGGTTCCCATGCTCTCGGAGTGGAGATGAGTCCATAGATGTGCACATTGCACATGCTTCCCATCCCTTCTTTTAACTAACAAGGATTGTTCTTTCAGGAGACACCAGGACAATTTCTCAGCAACAGTCTCCTGGTAACTGAGCACAGGTTAATGTCTGTTAACTAGTAAGGCATGTGGCATTACCTGACATTTAAAAAATATCACATGGGAGGTTGAAAACAGTCTCTTCAAACTTGCCTCTTATTCCTGTCATTCTCTCCAGGAAGGGTGCCCGTTTCGTGACACACCCCAGAACTTGGACAAGGCTGTTCTGCATTGCCTTCTTCCAACAATCATTTTTCCATTTGGCCATGGAATTATTTTTCTTTTAATATCAACTATACTCTCCTTATTTCATAACTGACACACAATACTTCAGGGTTACTCAACACTATTCACAAAGGAGTTTGCAATTTGGCCAACTTTTTTCCTTTCCACACCCTTGGCACATACAACTACAACTACAAGGACTTGAACTCTTGGGCTCTTATAGCAAAACGAAAGGCCACTTTCTTGCCTATATTGTAACAGACAAAAATAGACTCTCAAATGTGTCTGTTGCCTCTGTTCAGTTGGAGGTGAAGTTCTCACTTTTTCAAATATTTCTGATATCATATTTGGGTGCATTTAAATGCCTTGGCTAGAAGGAGAGTTCCCAAGCAGTTGATTCTCTTTTCTGTCTCCAGATTGCTGGATATACAAAAGCTATCCAAAGTGAGGCCTGGGTGTGGGGCACTTTAGTTGATGGCTGCAGATAAAATGTATCTTCTCAAATTTCTTTTGAAATTTCTATTCCTTCTTTCAAACTATATGCAGCAAGAAATAGACCATTATTCAACAAGATCTCTTTTTTTTTTTCGTGCCTGCTACTTTCTTGCTTGCTTTTAAACTGTTCTTCAAACTCACCAATGCTATTATTTCCCAACCTTTATCTTAGTAAGCGGCCCTCAAATTTGCTTATTTCCTTTTATTTGTAGCCCAGGACCCTTTATTCTTTATGTCCACAAATCTTTTCTCCAGTTCACCCAGCATCTTTACTTTCCCCTCTCTTTCTTGTACATGCACTCTGGTGTCATGTCAAATAGCCATTTTCTCACATTCATTACCTACAATGTGAAAAGTAAATTTATGTTAAATATATGGCCTCTCTGTACTTCAGTACAACTTTGAAGTGTTTCTTTGATCCAATTTTCCTCTCATCTATATTCCTTCTGCTGCTGCTTCTCTCTCTCTCTCTCTCTCTCTCTCTCTCTCTTTCTCTCTCTCTCTCTCCCCTGCACAAATAAGTGGCTAAGACAATTTCTCTCCCATCATTTTCTCCATAGCTCCATGGAGTCCTATGGTCACCCCTTCCTGCTTCAGAAACATCTAAACCTATTTTTGCCCACGTATCTTATTATATCATTTTTGTTTATCCCAGAGACGGACACGATAACTCACACAGTCACATAATTTTGACACCTGTGAGCAATCTTATCTCCACCATCCCCTAATGACTAATGCCTAACTATTTAACTAGTCCTTTAAATCAGAGTTCAAATGTATCTCTAATATCAACCTACTTGATGTCACAAAATAGAAGATTTCTATTTCTTTCCTTGCACCAGAAATTAGAACATTTTGATAAATTAATTATGATTATTTCAATGAAAAAATTAACAAGAAAACTTTTCTAATTTTTTTTGTAAAATTCAACTATTACCTATTTTTATGGCATCTGAAAATACAATGGCAAAGGTAAAAGGATGTTGTCATATATTTGTTTACAGATCTCTATATTTCCTTTTTAGACATGCTATGTTACAAGTAAAATATTTCTTTTCTCTTTCATGAGGCAGCATGTTTCAATAATCTCTGCCGTCTTGACAACATGTAATACAATTTCTGCTTTCAGTACCCTTAAGCAAACCTATTATCCATACTAGGAAAACAGCGAGTTAGCACTTTTTGTTTTTAATTCTTTGAGTTGTTGTGTATTGCATTTTACTTAGAGGCATTCTCTTTCTTGACATTTTATGCAATTACAAGCTGAAAAAAACATAAAATCACCACAAGAAGTAAAATATCATTCCTGTGGCTCTGCCTTGAGGCAGCTTCAATGAACAATTTCTCTTCTGACATGGCTGTCATGTAGCATTATCAAAATGACGTAAAGTGAGTTATTTTGTTGTTTTATCAGAGTCATATGAGACTAGCTAGACATTAAAAACAAGTACTCACAATTAATTTTTCATTTTTGAAATATTCTTTTTTGATTATATATAAATTCGGCAAGAGTAAAAACTTCACTAATTTACAAGAGGCATTTTTTAGACAATTTATTTGTCATTTGATTGAAATATAATGTTTGCCAAATATTTAATTAACATATTAACAACTCTGCAGTCTATTTTACAAAAGGAACAGAACAGCATTTCTAACCTTAAATAAGCAAATGATAGTATTTAAAGATGTTTTTAATCACCATGCTATTTTGATACTTTCTTATTCTATAGGAGAAAATGTGATGTCAATTCACAGATTTAAGTTTTCAAATTCAGCATTCAAACTGCTATTTCTTTCATTTTAGGCATTTTTCCAGTAAATGAGAGGTACTAACTATGTATCTTGATGTCTTGGGTGTGGGTGTAGTTCTGAAAGTGAGGTTGGGTGTATCTTGATGTCTTGGGTGTGGGTGTAGTTCTGAAAGTCAGCTACAAGTAAATCAGTTTTCTCTCCAATCCCATTATCATAAGTTAGAGTGGTGCAGATCCCATACTATTAAAACCTTTAAAAAGTGACATAGGTACCAAGCGTCAAAAGTAAAGGTGTAAGAACTTATGAGCTTTAATAAATACTCCAGTTGAATAGATTTTTCCTACTTATAGAATAATTACCTATCCCTTTCTGTTTAACAAAAATATTGCCTTTTATAATAAAAATAAAATAAAAGTGCTATATTTCAATTACTATGAATATAGAAAATATAAAATCATAAGAAAGATAGTATAAATTAGCAATCACTATACAATTCTAAGAAAAATTGCTATGTAAATTTTTATAAATGTTCATGTTTGAAAAAATCATGGAGAGGTTCATAGACTCTCATAGATTATGAAATTAAATTTAAACTAATATAACCCAATCATTGGGAGTGAGCAGTACTCAACTGACTTATGACATATGGATTAAAATTGTTTTAATCATGCATTCAAAAATAGATAAGTGGGCTTAATATGGTCTAACTCTATCCCAGCACTTAGGACACACCTATGAAACGCATAGACAAAGACCCCTGCTCTTGTGGAATTTTTATTCTAGTGGAGAAAGAAGAAAATAAATGATAAGTATAATAAAATATTAAGATACATAGTATGTGAGAAAGTGGTCAGTGCTACAAAAGAAAAAAACATGCCCGGACAAAGAAGAATGGAAACAATAGTATCAACTAAGGCAGCAAGGCTCCATTGACAATCTTAAGAAGGTGAGGGTCAACCAAGCAGATACCTGGGCATAGGGCATTCAGGCAGAAGGAAGAGCCAGACCAAGAGTGATGAGAAAGGATGGGGCCTAGCCGAGCTTGAAAAATAGGAAAGAAGAAAATATAGAAATCATAATAAAGCAAAGATTGCTCAATAAGATACTAAGATGATTTATGAGAAAGCTTATTTGTTTGTTTCTGCCAAAGCCATGTCAGGGTGGGAGGATAGATGAAAACAAGAAGCAAGGGTAAAATTAGATGAGGGCACAACAGAGGAGCTGAGTCTTCTCAGAGCACAATTTGGTGAATGATGAATATTACAAATATATTACTTCATTAAATATTTCCAAGTAATGATTAAAGGAGCAAAAGCATAAAATATTTTAATACTTTAAAATAGTGAATGAATTGTAAAACTTTTAAAACATTATGCAAAATCTTAAATATTAAAGCAATAGGAGTCACACCAAGTGAAAACACATTTAAAAAAAAAGAAGCAGATCCACTGGTCTAATTCTGTTCTTATACCAGTTTCATGCTGTTTTGATTATTATAGCATTGTGGTATGAAGTCTGCTAAATTGATGCCTCCCAATTTGTTCTTTTTGTTTAAGGTTGCTTTTGCTATGTGGGGTCTTTTCTGGTTCCATATAAAGTGTAGAATTATTTTTTTTCAAGTTCTGAAAAAAATGATACTAATATTTTATTAGGGATTGAATTGAATCTGTAAATCACTTTAGGTAGTATAGACATTTTAACAATGTTGATTCTGCTGATCCATGAGCATGGTGTGTGTTTTTCCATCAGTTTATATCCTCTGCTATTTCCTTCTTTAGTGTTTCCTAGTTCTCCTTGTAGAGGTCCTTCACCTTCTCAGTTAAATATATTCCCAGGTATTTTATTTTCTTTGTTGATACTGCGAAAGTTATTGAGTCTTTGATTTGGTTCTCAGCTTGACTGTTGTTGGTGTATATGAATGCTACTAATTTGTATACATTGATTTTGTAACTGAGACTTTGTTGTGTTTATTTATCAGTTTCAGTAGTCTCTTGGCAGATTATTTGAGGTTTTCTAGATATAAGATCATATCATCAGCAAAGAGAAATAATTTTACCTCTTCTGTCTCCACTTGGAAACCCTTTGTTTCTTTCTCTTGTCTGATTGCTCTGGCTAAGACTTCCAGCACCATGTTGAACAGTGATAGTGACAGCGATGATAGTGGTCAACCTTATCTGGTTCCAGTTCAAAGTTGGAAATTTTTCAATTTTTCTCCATTCAGTGAGATGTTGGCTGTGGATTTTTCATATATGGTTTTTATCATTTCAAGGTAAGCTCTGTCTATGCCTATTTTATTAAGCATTCTTAGCATAAAAGGGTGCTGAATTTTGTCAAATTCTTTTTCTGCATCTGTTGAGGAGATCATATGGTCTTTGTTTTTATTTCCATTTACGTAGTGAATTACATTTACAGATTTTGGCATGTTGAACTATCCTTGCATCTCTGGGATGAAGCCCGCTTGGTCATGATGGATTATTTTTTTGATGAGTAGCTGAATTTGGTTTGCTAGGATTTTATTGAGAATTTTTCCATCTATATTCAAAAGGGATATTGGTCTGTAGTTTGGATGTTGCTGTTGTTGTTGTTTCCTTTTTTGAGTCCTTTCTTGGCTTTCGTATCAAGATGATGTTGGCTTCGTAAAATGTGTTAGGGAGGATTCCTTCCTTCTTGATGCTATAGAATAATTTTTGCAGGGTAGGTACCAGTTCTTCTTTGTAAGTTTGATAAAATTCTGCTGTGAAATCATCTGGTCCAGGACTTTTTGTTTGTTAGAAGATTCTTTTATTGCTGCTTCAATTTTGTTACTTGATATTGGTCTACTCCTAGATATCAGGAGTTATCTGATAACTGTTGCCATCTGATTTTTGACAAAGTAGACAAAAATATACACTGGGGAAAAGAGTCCTTATTCATTAAATGGTGCTGGAAGAATTGGATAGCCACATGTAGAAGACTGAAACAAGACCTGCACCTCTAATCAATAACAAAAAAATTGATTCATAATGGATAACAGACTTAAACCTAATGTATAAAACCATAAGAATACTAGAAGAAAATGCTGGAAAAACTCTTAGAGACATTGGCCTAGTTAAAGAATTTATGAAGAAGGCATAAAAGCAGTCATAGCAACAACAAAAATAGATAAATGGGACCTGATCAAATTTAAAAAACTTCTGCACAGCCAAGAAAACAATGAGTAGAGCAAATAGGCAACCTACTAATGGGAGAAAATATTTATAGGCTATACATCTGACAATCAGTCATATATATGTATACAGCTGTACTCCAATACCTATTTATATGGAGGAGCAAGCAGAGAACAGAGTCATGGCTTATCAGTATTTCTGGAATGATCTGAAGCCCACATAGGAACCATGCCACCAACTGGTATCAGCCAGAATAATCTATGCTCTTGATATTCAAATTCTTAGCATTCAAATATGAGAAGTTTGTAAAGTCAGCAAATCCTCACTTAAGTTGGATAGGGGTGGTCTCAACTAGTCAGATGATAAATCCTCTGAGTCTGCATATATAGGAACACTTTTCTCTTTTTATTATTTTTGTAAGCATACACCATAATGAACTTTCACCTGCCAAGAGCCCCAGAATATCCCCATGAATAGTTGGGTATATAATTACTTGCTTATTCATATAATTAAATTTAAATATACAGTTGGCTATCTGTATCCAGGACTTCTGCATTCACAGACTCAACCACTGTAGGTCAACAATATTTGGAAGGAAAAAAAAATTAAAATAACAATACAACAATAAAAATAAAACAAATAAAAAATAGAGTATAACAGTTATTTACAAAAATTTACATTGTATTAGGTATTATAAGTAATATAGAGATGATTTAAAGTATATGGGAGGATGTGTGCAGGTTATATTCAAATGTACTATGCCATATTATATAAGGGTCTTGAGCATCCACGGATTTTGGTATCTAAAGGGGTCCTGGAACCAGTCCCTCACAGACACCAAGGGATAACATATATATGCATACATGTATGTGTGTATGTATATCTCTGTGTATGTGTATGTGTATATCCATTTAGAATCTATCAATATGATCCTAAGGGACTTCCAGTCAGCACATGCTGATGGAAAATACCATCAGGATAGTTACAGGCAGGAGGTAAAATAAGGTAAGATATTTATTTCCCTGGACCACATGTTGGCAGACTCTGCATTCCTGTACTGAAGTCCACAGTTCCTGTAGGGTAGCTCCTCCTCTGCTCCATGGTTCTGTCAAGGCCCTGATGGGAATGTTTACATAATCCTCTGGAGGTTTGGAGGAAAATCAGTAAGATATGAATTTAAATAAGAAGATTTAAAGTAGATTATGAAGAGCTTTAAAATAATCCTTTGGAATTTTGACTCTGTTCTTCAAGTATCTAAAAAATAAAAAATAGAGGTTTCTCAGAAAAGTGAAATGATTGCCATTTATGTGTACTCCTGACAATTAGGTTGGGAGATGGAGCTATTGCAAAATTAAGGACTGTTTAAAGGCATTAAGGACTGTTTAAAGGCACACGTTATAAACTAACAGGCAAAAAAAAAAAAAGAGGAGATGAAAAAATAATTTATTAATTTAGCAAATAATACTGCTAATGGAAGAAAGAGTTTACTCATATGTTCCTAGTGACACTAAATTAATATGTACTGCAAAAAATCTTCACAAAAGATAAAGTCATAAATTCAATAATTTATTTTGCTCTATATTGCCCTATTTTGCCCTACTAACTCCACCTTGAGTAATACCTATGTAATTTACTCATGGAGATATATGTACATATTACACATATAATATGTACACATATATACATATATAAACACATGCATACATGTATATCCATATATACACACAATATGATAAATATGTATGTATATGTATGTTATATGCAAATGTATGCACACATATGGAAAAAGATAATATATCATGTTATATAATATTTATAAATATAGAAAATTATATATTATAAAAATTTACCAATTGCTCTATAATTATAAAATGCATAGTAAATTATTTCTGACCTTTTTTAGTGTTTATCATTATAATAAAATAATGTGCTATACATAGAAATATTGCTTATGGACATGCTGACTTGAGGAAAGCATGTATGCCGGTTATACATTTTGTTCAAAATAAAATATATTGGTTAAGATATAACATAGAACAGAAAACAGAATGTACTCAAATGATCCACAAAATGATTAAGAGATATATTTTACATTGCTATTTATATTGTTGTGTCATTTTTACTCTATGTAAAAGGAAAATATCTAATGACTATTTTATATATATATATAAATATATTCTGAATTTCAGACAGATAAGCTTATTCAAAATTCAAACCATATATGACCACAGTCCCACATGTCTTCATGTCCCAGACCTAGGGAAAAGGCTATTTGTAGTTGGTGCTTAACAAATACCCCCTAGCATGAATTAATGAGTGGCTGACTATTAAGCAAAGACGCATGTTGTAAGGATGTCAGTAGATGTAGCTATGAGAGCTCTCATCAGTGGAAAAGTGATGACTTCTATGTTAGCATGATGGAAAACTAGAGAAAGTGAATTTGAGGACATTTTGTGTTCTGCTGTCACCTATTCATGATAATTTAGAAATAATGGGGACTTGATGTGAAATCCCCAGTGGGTAGTTGAAATGTCTGGATTAAAGCTCAGAAAGTAGAGACATCCACTGCTTTGGGAGTTACCCATGTAATTATTTAACAAGAGAGAGGTAATGCTTAGAGCTCTGGAGAAAGCGGAGAGAAGCTGATATACAAAATACATGAACCAGAGGTCGATGTATAATTTGAAGTTCAGTTTGACATGACTGAGTCATGATACAAAGGATAGAAAAAAAAGATGAGGCCTGAGAGGATATGTCAAGGTCAGAGGTTGTGGTAAGGAATATCAAATGAGGGAAAGAGTCAAGGCTGACAAGGGGTGGATGGTATCAACTCATTACTCTCCACTGTAAGAGTTTATTGAATGGACATAAAGTGGTAGACACATTTGTTTTCTACTACTTTAAATACAGGCATTGATGATGAAAGGGAAATAAAATGAGAGACTTATCGGATGTTTTTACAATCTTGCATGTGGACTTAGAAGGTCTTCTTTCCTTTCCCTTTTTTACTTCCCCTTTTAAATTTCATACATTTATTTTTTTATTCATACTCTATGGTCAATGCAAACAATTTCATAAAGTGAGAAATTATGACGACTCGAAGTATGATTATGCAAAACCAAAATAGACATTCAATGTAAAATAATACAAGCATAAAACTAGGTTCATTTGCACACACGGCAGCATGTGTTTCGACAGATGTGTCCAAGGATGGCAAACGGTTGCTTTCTCTCTTGAAGACAATGGACACATCAGATACTAGGATCAGAATGTGTTCACTGAAGCCAAAATTTGTTTCTAAAAATAATTTTTTTACACATTGAAACTGTTGTGAATATGTATCTTCTGGAATTAAGCTTCCAGTTTCTAATATCTAAGAACTGATACAGAAAGTGTTCCAAATGTAACTACTCTGATTCTCTAAAAGTTTTTAAAAAGTATTTTTGAAAACAATTTAAAAGAATTATTGCAAATTTAATGATGCTGCTGCTCTGTCAGGATGGGAGTATCTGGTGTGGAATCTTCAGCCTAAAGCAACCGTTTAATGACTAGTAACATCTAGGTCAAAATAAGGGTGTCATGGAATGAGATCTGCTCTTTTAGTTCTTCCCATCATTGGACCCATAACTTTATAATGGTTAGGGGAAGTCCCTGCAACCCAATGAAGATACAAATTGATACCTTGAGGGATACATTAACTCAAGGCCAGTGAAAAAGCCAGCAACGGATTGTTGATGAGCATTGTGTAGACTATGTTCTTATATAAATATGTTTGATAAATATTTACACATTCTATGGTGGGATATGGGTAGCCTTAATAGGAAATTATTTATGACTTTTTAGAATAAGTGAGTGATATTCTCTCCTTTGGATCATACTTTCTTCTCGTTCTCCTAGATGATGGAACTTCCATTTGTGTATTAAATTGCCTGTGCAAAAATATTCATGGCTGTTATGTTTGATAACAATGTATGTTATTATTCAACAATTAATGTCTTTGAGAGTTTCTTTTTGCTGAACACTCTGATAAGATTTTTATTAACTCATATCATTTCAGTACACTTGCTTAAAGCAAATACCATTTACTACACCCATATTATAGATGAAGACACAAAAGTTTAGAAAGGCTATGTAGCTTCTTTGCAGTCATATATATGTGTAGTATATATTATACACACACTAACACACATATATAGTCACTGTCAAAACTGGGGATTGAACCCAGATCTGTGGCCAATGTTCATGATACTACTTTTAGGATGATATACATTGAACATACACCGCATGCTAAAATGTTAGCACTTATTATATGCCAGGTATATATGAATATTGTGCTTAACTGGAATGGTGATTATTATAAAAACTTATATATATATATCACATTTACATTGTATTCTAGAATTTTTTTAAAGTCTTTATTCTCTTTAATCAGAGGTGGGTTTATAACCTTGAAATTCAGGCACAATGACTCTGCTATCTCAGTGTTATACGTTCTCATACCTTCTAGGATCATAAAAAGTTCTCAGATATGATGGTTTAATCTCCTGTAGTGGACAAACTTTAAAAAGGCCTAATTATCCATGCCTTCTGGTACCCATCCCCTATGTAATACCTTCCTCTTGACTATAGGCAAGAGATATTATTTGTTTCTAACAAATAGAATACAAAAAAAATAAATAAGAGAATAACACTTGACTGATTACATTACATAAAATTGTAACTTTTGCCTTGCAAACAGCCTTGTCTACTGACTTTTCTGTTTGCATATTCTGATGAAGCATGTCATCATGTTGAGGAGACACGTTTGGCAAGAAGCCAAAGGCAGCCTCTAGCCAAATACCAGGAAGGAGCTGAAGCCCTCAGTCTGACAGTCTAGGAAGAAGTGAATCCAGTCAAAGACCGCATGAGTTTGATGGACAATCCATTCCCCAGTAGAGTCTAAGATGAGCCCCAAGCCTGGCCAACATCTCAACTATAGCCTTGGGAGAGACCCTGAAGCAGAGGTTCAGCTGAGCCATGCCTGGGTTTCGGACCCTCACGAACTCTGAGATAATAAACGTGCATTGTTTTATGTTGCTAAGTTTGTGGTAATTTGTTACACAGCAGTAGATATCATACAGACTTTGGTACCTGGATAGAGTTGCTGCTCTAACAAATACCTAGAAGTCGGGGATTGGCTTTAGAAGGGGATAGTGGTCAAAGGCTGGGAAACATATGAAGAGCACAATAAAGACTAAATTTCCTTAAACAGACTATTATGAAACAGAACTTTGCGGACACCACCAGTTATGGTTCAAAAGGAAGTGAGGAACATGCTCTTAGAAACTGGATAAAGGGAGATCGTTAACATGTGCAGACAGAGAGCCTAGCAAAATTGTCTCTGGTACTTACATAGAACACAGAAAATATAAGCGATGAACTTGTTTATTTAGCTCTGGAGATCTTCCAGAAAAGTGCTGGAGATGCCACTTGATTTTTTCTTGCTGCTTATAGTAAAATGTGAGAATATGGAAAGATAATTTTCAAAAGGAACTTTTAATCTGAAAGGACTTGATGATTTTCAAAATTCTGAGCTTTTCTAGAAGGCAAAAGATACTAAAATTAGGAAATTGTTTCTATGAACTGTGAGAAAAACATGATCTTTAGATAAATCTTGGGTGTGATTATACAACCTTTTGCTAAAACTTGAAAAGATCAGAGTATTCAGTCACAAAAATGGACTTTTAAAGTTATCGAAGTTTTGTCTCACAGATCTTCTTAATCTAACATTAATCACTTTTCACTCGCTCTTCTCTGTGTGAGTCCTAGAGACAAGAGAGGTTACCTAGAAGGAATTTATGGCTGTGACTTTTGTCTAATAGAGCAAATCGCTGGGAAATACACAGAAGTTCTACTCAGTTCTTGAGAAAATTGTTTTAGCAAAAACACTGCCAACTTGGACCAAAAGGAACAGGGAGAGTAGAAAACAAAAAGGCCTTCAGACTTCTGAAATTCTACAGGGAGGAAGCAGGCTGATAATACCACTGAGGCACAAATATATTCTACTTTGGTGGAAAAAGGAAAGATGATGGAGACGCTGGAATGAAGAATGCACAGGTAGGAGGTAGAGCCATGGAAAATTATCCCCAAGCCTTGAAATCTAATCGTGAGCATCCAACAAGTTTTAATGGCTGAAATTTAAAATCGCTAAGGACCAGTGAATTTTTTGTCACTGTTTTTGAACAGAAATGTCTATTCCTGCTAACCTCTATTCTATCATTAGGTGTTTATTTTTTGGGAGACAGAAAACTTGTCTCTTATAGATTGATTGTGTGGGAGAAACTACCCCAGGGAGACTCAATCTCACCTGCATTTACTTTAGGTGATGAATGCCTAGGCTTTGAGCAGATAATTCATTGGGATGGGACTCTTCTCAGTATTGGTAGAAAGTGAATGCATTTTCCCCATGGGAAGGACACAGATCACTGGGGGCAAGGGAATGAACTATGATTGAAAGACTATAACATAGCTCAAATTGTCTTCATCTCTCAGTAGTCACATCTCTCTGTAATTTCCTTTTAAGAGGGGGCAAGCTTGTGACTTGTTTCTAACAGAACAAAAAGTTCTAAAGTGACTAGTTGTTACTTCCATAAACTATTTAATCTCTCCATGCCATGGTTTCCTCATTTGATGATTGGGAGGGGTCGTAGAGATGATTAAATAAAGATTGATATAGGAAATTTAATATAAGTAAATTTCCTAGACATTCCTCAAACAGTATTTTCACATATATAAGCATTCAATAAAGATTAGCTGGTATTGTCTTAAAGTTGCTGCTATTACTATTGTTATATTTAATTAACTTATGCCATGTTAGACACATTAAAAATATAGGCAAATACCTGGAATTAAACAGGAATATGATAAATGTCAAGAAAAAAGCATAGCTACATTTAGCAGAAAAAGAATTTCGGTAGCAACTGGTAGTATTAGGAAAAGATTTTAAGAAAAAATGCCATTTTAACCAGACCCAATGGGATGAACTTCATTTAGAAATATGTTAACAGTATTGGAGGACTTTCCATTGAAAGGATATTGAGAACAGTGGTCTAACTAATTTAAATGTAAAAAAAGAAAGGAGGTATATGCACGAACATAGCACAAAAATTATATAGGGAAGGTGTTTTTAGAGAAGACTATGGTGAAGTCCTGAAATAGCAGATTAAGGTGTGAATGCCATTTGATATAAAAAACAATTAGAGGCATGCAATTTCTTTAGCTCCCACAAGGGATTCAAAGCAATTTTCAAATAGTTACTCACAGTAATGAAAAGGAAGGTTCGGGTATATATACCTTTGCAAACCACTTTTCCAACACTTTCACCACTGTATTTTAACTTTCAAATTTCCTATCTCTTTCAATACATTATAAGTGGTAATGCTTTTTTTCTGCTATTATATTCTAAAAGTGTAATTGTGTTCTGCTCTGAGGAGAGCATTGTAGTATTAGTTGAGTTAAATTTGAATGAAATTAGTGTCCTTTATTATGAACATGTCTCTCAAGAATTGTCAACTTCATTGGATCACTCCACTTATCAATCTGTAATAGTATCTAATACACTAAAAGAAAAGCCCACCTGTAATCTATTTAGAGAAATAGAAAATTACTAGGGAATTGGGAGAAGAGAAATATGTGCAGAGGGCTAATAGACAATGTTAAACTCCTTAAATACCGTATGCTTGTCTGTGTACCTAAGGGACAACCTTTGTTAACATTGTCAGAGAAAGATGGTCAATTGCAGTTAGCTTTAAACATACTGGATTGGGTATCAATCTAGTGGTGCTTATAAGTTATACAGTGACAGGAAAGACATTGCTTAAATTAAAATAATAATTCATGGGTTAAAAATAAATGGGATTAAACAGCATGCATTAACTCACAAACATACTAAAGGGTTATATAATAATGCAAGGCAGGCATAGTTTCTTGCCAAAGGAAGATAATTGGCATAAATTATCCAACTGGTCTCTCTACAATGTAGAAAAGGATGCCAGGCCAGGCTTAATATTTGACTCTATCCATCCTGAATCCATTGATTTTACCTAGACTTCTTTCTAAGAGTTACTAAACACATTTGTGCAAGTTAGGTAGCTTAAGGGCATTGAGATAGAGACAGCAATTCTTTAAATTGTTATGAACAGTTATATTCCAATGGAACTTATTTTACCTGATCTCTTAATGACCTCATTGTTTTGTTAACAACTATCCATGATCATTATATAAAACCTGAGAGAGACTTTATTTTTTATGAATATGACCTACAGACAGTATTGACTTATTATCACTGCAAACTTCATCTTCCGCCTCATGAACTGAATTTCATTTTGGCTCCTGCCAGAATTACCCTTGACCAATTTTCTCTGTGTTTCACTTGGCTGAACTAACTACCTTTATTGTTAATCACTCCTCATGAAAAAAAAACCTGCTATTGTTTTTTCTCTTCAAACAATCCTGCCCCTCCCTTTTTTTATACTGTTCAAATCATGACATATGAGTATGATAGTTTTACAGCATAAGTTACAGTGAATCAGACTATTGTGGATGTGCTTGTCTCTTGGCCCAATGTGATCATCTCATCGTTTCTTCAAATTATGATATGAAAAACCTGAAGGATGATGCTATGCTTCTTGCTATGATGGTGCTCAGAAGGGCTTTGAATATTGAGATTTGCCATAAAAATAATATTAAATACCATACAGTGTAAGTGAAGAAGATAAACACATTTCAAAATAAGTCAAAAGAATTGATTAAATGATATTGTCAACTTATGTGTTAACATTGATGCTAACTAGCTAGTTCACTCTATAAATTCTCAAATCATCTAAATCAGAAATATTGAAAAGGTTAAAAACATCTACTATACTATATTGTTTCAAATAAATGTCCATCTTTTTTAAAAAAAATTCACTCAGAAAATGATCTTCTGATAATTTGAGTGAATTAAGTATTATTTCATTATTCCTTAATTTAAATTCTAACTAGTAAGAACCAGAAATAAATGCTAAGTAAGCATTTGAATTACTGAAACAACAAGAAACCTAATCATTAATTATTTTATTAAATAGTGAGAGATAGAGGGGGTGAGAGAGAGAGAGAGAGAGAGAGAGAGAATAATGTATACATTTTCTTCATCTACATTTTGAATACCAAAATACCATGATACATAATTGCCAAGACATAATACATAATACATAGGCATTACAGGGGCATCTATATTTGTTTTTGTTTGGTTTTAGTTTTGCAATATACTTTATTTAAATTGAAAGATAATAATATATATTCATGGGGTACAATATTAATTTTGTTAATCCATTCATGAATCAGTGGGTGCTTGGGTTGATTCCACATCTTTGCAATTGTGAATTGTGCTACAATAAACATTCAAATGCAGGTGTTTTTTTTGTTTTTTTTGGTTTTTTTTTGATAAAATGACTTTTTTTCTTTCAGGTGGAAACTCAATAGTGGGATAGCTGGATCAAATGGTAGGTCAACTTTTAGTTTTTTGAGGAATTTCTATGCTGTTTTCCATAGAGATTGTACTAATTTGCAGTCCTACCAACAGTGTATAAAAATTCCTTTCTCTCTGCACTGAAGCCAGCATCTACTGTTTTTGGACTTTTTAATAAAAGCCATTCTGACTGGGGTAAGGTCATATCTCATTGTTGTTTTAATTTGCATTTCCCTGGTAATTAGTGATGTTATGCATTTATTCATGTTTATTGGCAATTTGTCTATCTTCTCTTGAAAAACTTCTGTTCATGTCTTTTGCCCACTTTTTAATGGTGTTTTTGTTTTTTTATTGCTGATTTGTTTGAGCTCTGTGTAGATTCTAAGTATTAGCCTTTTATCGGATACACAGTTTGCAAATATTTTCTCCCATTGTAGGTTGTCCATTTGCTCTGCTGATTATTTCTTTAGCTGTGAAGAAGCTTTTAAAAACATTTGTATCCCTATAATATTTTGAAAAAAAAGAACAAAATTTAAAAAAAAATAAATGATGAAAGAATGATGAAATAATGGAATTATAATGATAAAACTAGGAAAACATGATGTTGGCTTTGGAGATTATCAGTGGAGCTGAAGCAAAGTAGACAAAAGTGGGATATATTTTGAAGGTGAATTCGATGATATTTGTTTAGATGTTAAGGTTGAGAAGAGATAAGGAAATCAAGAAGGATAACTCCCAGATTTTTGCTTTAGCGAATGATGATACTTTTTATTTAGATGAAGAGGACTGGGGGAGCCCATGTTTGGGAGTTCAGTTTTGACTATATTAATTTAGAGATGACCTCTATATATCCATGGGGAGTTATAGAGAAGGTAGATACACAATTCTATAGTTAAGAAAAATAAACATGAGGTTCACTACTTAAACAAGTGAATTTAAATGTATCAAGCATTATGTTAAATAAAACATATACAGTTTTTAAAAAATAAAGTTTATGCAGAAGTGATTATAGATTGCTATTTCAATGAACTTGTCAATGAAATAATGAAGGTAAAGTAAGGGAGGACAAAAGCCTTCCTTTTGTGATGTAAAATGTAACTCTTGGCTGAACATAGAAAACTTTAGAGGTATATCATTAAAATATATAAGTAATCTTTATCATCATATAATTACAAGTAAATGATTATAAGCATGTCACTAAAAAGCCAGAGCACTGGCTACACCCCAAGCACTGTCCTAAGCACAGTAATATAGAAATTTAAAAAATAAATAAAATATCAGCTTTCTTGAGGTTATATATTAAAAGAAAATTAATAAAGACAAGTTCAAATAAGAGTTCAGGTAAGGCCATTATCAGAGGTTGTAGAAAACAAAGCCACATACACAACCCCCTCTCTCACACGTATATATGTATACACAAACACGCACATGCACACGTACATATACACACCATTTAGGCCCAGATGGCAGAAAGAATACTATTTTTATGTGGATGAATATGGATGAACATATAATTTTAGGTACAGAGGCAATCAATTATAAGAGTTTCCATCAGGTGGCATCTAAATTTCCAGTAAAGTATAACCGAGTGTCATCGCCAAGGAGAAAGGGTAAGGATAGCACTTGCAACTTGTAGATGGTAGGAAATGACTGGACTGTGGGAGCTGACAAGTAGAAATCACTGAAAGGATTACTGCAGTTCAGAAAGAGGAGTATTGGTTTGGAATTCATGGTCCCCATGGTGCTGTCCTTGGGCGAGATTGTGAGCAATAATAACAGCAACAAAAACAAAAACAAGGACAGGCGAATGCGTGAACACTAGCATTTGGAATTGAAAATAGATTGGAAAAGTGAAAAGGAACTGACATCTGTTAAAGGGAGCGTGGTGAGCATTTTAGATTGACTATCAGAAATCAAAGCTTTCCTCTCACTTAAAAAATGAAGCTGTTGTTCAGAAAAGTTGAATAACTTTTTTCCAAACACAAATCTAGTGAATGGCAAAGTCAGGATTTGAACTCAGAGCTATTTAATTTCAAAGTGTATATTTATTTCCATTAAACTATGCTTATGTTGCGTTGTGTTTAATACTAGTTAAAATAAGAAGCAAAAAGATGTTATTGGGACGAGGCTGATGAAGGAGAGAAGTAAAATCATAAATAGTCACATGGATAGTTAGAGTTGAGCAGAGAACTGTTCCAGAGTGTGTAAATGAAGCAAAAGAATACAAAGGAGGTGTGGGGTAAGAGGTGTGGGAATCCAAAAGAAACTCTTTGCATATTTCGGATTCACTATGGGACAAAAAATGCTTCATGTAAAAATAGACACCTAAATAAATATAATAGAAATCAGTGTACACAACTGCTTGGTCTTAGTTGTTTACTAAAAATGCTTTATGTGTTTTCCTGTAGAGAATATGAGTTTTAAAACATCTTATCTTTAATTATGTATATATATTTAAGAACTCCCTATGGAGAACACTGCAATTAGCACTGTTTTTAAGCATTATTGTCCTTAGCATTTGGTAATAATACCCAATCGTTATTGTGACAATAAATATCTTGTGTCTAATTTTTATGGCAGTTATGACTACTATGAATCAACATAGTGTGGCAAAGAAATTCACAAGCTAGAAAGAAATAAAATGTGTTTTTCCATTGTGTGATTTCCTAGGTTATTTTTTCTTTTATCACAAAATTACACTTAAGAATTTTTGATAAAAAGAAGATATAGTTTCCAGCTACTTTGTAGTGCTGTGATTAATATAGCATAATAGGCAAAATAAAAGATTGTTTCTTCACATGAAATATATTAAGAACAAATCGTTAAAACTATGCTTGCTAAATATTTAGGATTTGAGAATGAAACATTACCAATGATATGAGATTATATTAATAAAAGTATTTTTAATAATATATATGCAAATTATAGAGGTCCTCTTCATATTTGACAAGTAGCTTTTTGAAAAATAGACTTATTTTTAAACCAGTTACATAGTCAGGTAAAAAATGAAAAGACAGTACAGAAAGTTTCCATATACTCCCTCACGCAGTTGCCCTATTATTACTACCTTACACTACCATGGTACATTTGATACAATTAATGAACAATATTGGTGCATTAGTATTAACTAAATTCTATAGTTTATTTTGATTTTCTCAGGTGTATCTATTGTTTTCCTCCTATTCCAAGGTCCCATGTAAAATAGCACATTATATTCACTTGTCATATCCCCCTTAGGCTCCTCCTGGCTGTATAGTTTGTTAGAATTTCTTTGGTTTTGGAAAACTTTGACAGATTGTAAAAAGTACAGGTCAAATATTTTGTAGGGTTTTCCTCTACTGGATTTTGACTATTTTCTATGATTATATTGGGATTAGTTTTGCAGAAGACCATAGATATAAAATGTCATTTTCATCAAAACATCTGTGGTACATACTATCAACATTATTTTGACTATTGCTATTACTCTTAATATAAAGTAGTTTTTATGAAATTTCTCCAGTATGAAGATACTCTCCTCCACCTTTTTATACTGTTCTCTTTGAAACGGAGTTATTATCATAGCCCACATTTAAAGAGTGGAATCTTTTCATTTTCAGTAATGAGGAAGGATTATCTCCATAAAGTATTAAGAATTCTTATTCACAGGATATCTGTCTCTTCTCCATAATTTGTATATATATTTAATAAAAAGAAGAAAAATATAAATATTACAATAGAAATTTTAGAAATAGAAATAACAATCTTATGTTGGATGGAGGGCAGGCAGGAGGGGGGAGGAAGTGTAGAGTTACAGAATGTGTGCCTTGCCTGGGCCACCTGGGGATAGGACTGGCTTGAAGCTCTGACATGTGGGTGGGGGAGGGGTGGTAGGGGCAATGTATGTAACCCTAACAATATTTGTACCCCCATTATATGATGAAATAAAAGCAAAAAAAAAATAGAAATAACAAAACCAAAAGTTGGTTATTTGAAAAGATTTACAAAATTGGCAAACCTAGCTATACTGATAAGTGAGTCAGAGGAAAAAATTACTTAACTCAGAAATGAAAGTGACATTATGACCAACCTTACAAAAATAGAAAGAATTATAAGATAACACTATTAAAATTATACACCACAAATTAGATATCCAAGATGATATGGACAAATTCTTAGAAACACACAAATTACAAAATTGAGTAAAGACGATATATAAAATCTGGATAGAAATATAACAAATAAAAAGATTGTTTCTGAAATCTAAAACCTCCCAATAAAGGAAATCTCAGAACCAGATGGTTTCACTGGTGAATTCTATTAAATATTTAAAGAAGAATTAATACCAATCCTTTGCAAGCCCTTTAAAAAAGCAGAAGGAGGTAAAACAATCTCTAACTCAGTATATGAGGCCAGCATTGCCCTCATATCAAAGACAGAGAAAGACATCACAAGAAATGAAAACTATAAGCCATTATCCTTTCACACTATAGATGCAAAAATCATCAACAAAATACAAGCAAACAAAATTTAACAGCATATTGAAACACCCCACGACCAAGTGAAATTTATTCCAGGAATGCTAGGCCGTTCCAACATAATAAAAACAACAACAACAACAATAGCAACAACAAAAACACTCAGTGCAAGACATTGTCATAAAAGAATAAAAACAAAAAATGTCTTCATCTCAATAGATGCACTAAAAGCATTTGTCAAAAAAGAAAAAATCTATCCTCCTTTCATAATAAAAACACACAGCAATCTAAGGATAGAGGGAATTTACTCAGCACAATAACAGACATTTATTTAAAAAAAAAAAAGCAGGTAACATGTAACCCAATGATAAAAGATTGAAAGGTTTTCCCTTAAGAATAAGACAAGCATATCCATTTGAACTAATTCTGTTAAACATTCTTCTGGATATTCAAACCTGGGTAATTCAGGATATATGAATAAGTGCTATCTAGTTAAAAAAGAATATTAGAACTCTCCCAATTCACAGTTGTCATAATGTTAAATATAGAAAATTCTAAAGGCACCTACATACTCACACATACACACAGCCTTGGAGCTGATAAACTAATTCAGGGTAGTTACAGGATACAAGATAAACATACACAAATCTGTTGTATTATTAAAGAATAGAAATACACAATCTAAAAAAGTAAATTAAGAAAACATTTCATTTACAATAGCATCAAAATGAATAAATTAACCAAGAAGGTGAAAAATGTGTACACTGACATCTAAAAACCACTGATAAAATAAGTAAGAACCTACATAAAGTAAAACATCTTACGTTTATGAATTTGAAGAATTAATATTAAGATGGCAATATTCCCAAAAGTGATTTACATATTCAATGCAATCCCTATTAAAATGTGAATGATATGTTTGTTTGCTTTTTTTCAGAAATGGTAAAGTCAATCCCAAATTCCAATGAGATTGAAAGATATCCTGGATAGCCAAAATTGTTTTGAAAAGAATGAATTTGGAGGACTGACACTTTCTAGTTTTGAAACTTCCTACAAATCTATAGTAATACAAAGAGTGGAACTGGCATAAAGATAGACATTAAATCAATGAATAGAACTGTGAGTTTAAAAATAAACTTGTGCATCTATGGTCATTTGATTTTTAATGAGGGTGCCAAGATCACTCAATTGGAAAAGAACAGTTCCTTGGACAATATGCTCATACAAAAGGATATCCATATGCAAAAGAATGAAGTTGGATCCATTCTTCACACCATATATAAAATTAAACTCAAAGTAGATAAATACCTTTATAGTATATTAAAAATATATAACTCTTAGAATAAAACATAGGGATCAACTTTATGACCTTGGAATTGCAATATTTTTTTAAATAAAATGCTACAAGCACAAATAACAGAAGAAAGAATTAATAAATTGGACTTCATCAAAATTCACTTTTGTGCCTCAAAGAATAAATACTATCTAGTGAGTGAAAAGCATGAATGATTTTGAAACAGTGATGATTACTAAGAGCAAGTTGACGGAAGGTACAGTGCCTGCTACATACATTTGAAAAGAGACAATATAGCACTTGAAATTATTTATGGATAGACATAAGACATGGCAAACAACAATGAAACAAAGACAGAAAACATTTAAGGAAAACTACTTATCTTCACAGCAATGTTTTCCCTAGTCAAGGAAATAGATTTAGTTATAGATATTTGGGAAAGCTCAACTATGTTTGTAATTGTTTTCCTTAAGATAATTACCAGTAAAAACCTTCAAAGCAAATATAATATAGTATGTAGGTGTTTCTCCTATTGTCCTTTGTATTTTTTTGTATTTTAAGTGTATCTAAAATGAAATTTCAATGAGAGAAAAAAGAATATGTATTTTATAAATAATTCTGTTTTCACTACAAAAATAAATGAAAATAAAAATTATAAGTCAAGAAAGTAATTTATATACATATATTCATATGCTATATATATTTGTGACTAAATACTCTTTAACATATTTATCAATATTAAATAAACATTCTCAGTCCTGTTCCAAAGGTCTATATCTGTGTTCTTGTGTCATTATCATACTGTTTTGGTTTGTATTACATGTAACCAAAATGTTTATACCCCATAATATCCTGAAATTAAAAAAAAAGAAAATGTATTCTGATAAAAATTTCCTATTGTTATACACTGCAGAGAAATCTGAATATATTTTAAAGTCATGCATGCTTTTATTTTAATTCATTTTTTAAAATAAAAGGGGATTTTTTGGATGAGCCTTTAAAAATTATATTAAATGAAGGTGAGCATAAGTATTATAGTATTATCTTAGTTTACAACATATATATATATATATATATGATTAGTAGAAGAATATATTGGCAATACTTAAGGTAATTAATATATTCTACTACTGTGTTTAGTTATCTGATATCAAATCAGCATTATTTAGTGTTCTCTAATGTGCTTGATAGATTCTATATGAGAATCTTAAAACTGTGTATTCCACAAATTTTCCTATTCAAAACATTTACATGGCAAATAAAATCTGGCAACTTAGAATGGTTACTACCTGTTTTCCTTGAAACTGAATGGATTGCTAAAAGAGTTATTTCAAAAACACTACAAGAGACAGTGTAAATGCCATGTTACTGTAACCTGATTTTTACCTAAGCAATCATTTAATTGTTCATAGTTACTTTTGAGGGTTATATAAACATTAAGGAATAGTTTAGAAATCAATCAGGTATTTATGAAGTCTTGCATCCCACTTGTAATGTATTTGGTTTTGTGGTTCTATATTTCGTTTTCTGTTAATATGTTAAAAATGTAAACTTCATGTCAAGTCATATATCTCATGTATCCACTCATATGTTACCCCATACATATTTTCAGACATCTAATAATACATTATTTGAGAGAATATTCAAACATATTTCCTTCTCACACTCAGAAATGTTTGTAATCTACACTGAATGAAATTTTTCTTCCTATTTTTTCCACACAAGGCACACTTCTAATTGAAATAAATGGTGATAGAACCATGATTAAAATAGCTTAAGGAGACAGAAATAATGTTACAAAACATACAGGTATAAAAGGAGAAAATTATTTCTGAGATCATACATCAAAGTATACATTTAATCCAGAGAGTCATTTTGTAAAGTAACCAGTAGTCAAAATTATTTTGTTTTTATTTATTTATATTTGATAGAAAAATTCACAATTGTATATATTCATCATATACAACATGTTATTTTGAAATATGTATATAATTTGAAATGGCTAAATTTAGCTAATTAACATGCATATTACTACATATTCTTATTTGTGTGATGAGAACATTTAAAATCTACTGTCTTAACAATTTTCAAAAAAGCAATACATTGTTATTAATTATTGTCACCATGTTGTACAATAGATTTCTTGAACCTATGCCTTTTATCTAACTGAAGTTTTGCATCCTTTGACCCACCTCTCCTCCATAGTTCCCCACCTAGTCCTTCATAACACTATTTGTCTCTCTACTTCTGTAAGTTCAAATTTTTTACATTCAACATATAAGTGAGATGATGTGGTATTTATCTTTCTGTGCCTGGCTTGCTTCACTTAATGTAATATATTCTAGGTTCATCTGTATTGCATTGCATATAAAACCACTTTTTTATAAATTCTTTCATTGATGGATACTTAGGTTGATTCAGTATCCTGACCATTGTAAATAATGTTGCAATGAACATGATAGGATAGGTATCGCTGACATATTGACATCATTCCCTTTGAATATACACTGAATACTGAGATTGGTGTATCACATGGTAGTCCTATGTTTAATTTTTGAGGAGCCCCCTATATTGTTTTCCGTAATGGCTGTACTACTTTACATTCTCGCCAACAGTGTTTAAAGATTTCCTTTTCTCCACATCCTTGCCAACACTTATTATCTTTTGTCTTTGATAACAGCCGCCATTCTAGCAGGAGTGAAGTGATCTCTCATTGTGGTTTTAATTTATATCTCTCTGAGATTAGTGACATCAAGCATTTTTTCATATACCTCTTGGCCATTTGTATATCTTTTATTGAGAAATGTCTATTCAGATCTTTTACTCATTTTGAATTTGGTTGTTTTCTTATTATGGAGATATCTGAGTTCCTTATATATTTTGGATATTGACACCTTATCAGATGTGTGGTTTGCAAATATTTTATCCCTTTCTGTGGATTGTCTCTCCACTCTGTTGATTATTTTCTTGGCTGTGCAGAAGCTTTTTAGTTTGATATAATGCCATTTGTCTATTTTTGCTTTTGTTGCCTGTGCTTTTAATTTCATATCCAAAAAATTATTGCCTGGACCAATATTCTGAAGCTGTTCTCCTGTTTTCTTCTAGTAGGTTTCTTCTAGTAGTTTCAGTTTATATATTTATATCTTTAGTCCATTTTGAGTTGATTTTTGTATATGACATGAGATAAGTTTCTAATTTTATTCTTCATGTGCATATCCAGTTTTCCCAACACCATTTATTGAAGAGACTGCCCTTTCTCCATTGTGTTTTTCTGGCAAGTTTCTTAAAAATCTATTTTTCATAAGTGCATGGGTTTATTTCTTTTTTTTATTTTAGAATTTTGTGGCAATACACCTATTTTGTTTACATGATTTGCTTTTGTACAGTTTGAGTCAAAGTTTTAAGTGTGCCTTTCACCCAGTTAGTGTGCATTGTACCTGTTAGATGTGAATTTACCTATCCCTTCCTCCCCCTGCCCACCTACTTGATTTCCCTTGAGTTTTACTTTCATGTGTGCACATAAGTAGGGTCGATTAGTTGTGGCTATACTTCTGAACTCCCTATCCTTTACCATTGATCAATGCATCTGTTTTTATGTCAGTACCATGATCTTTGGCTTGCTATAGCTTTGTACTATATTTTAAAGTCAAATAGAGTAATGCCTCCAGACTCGTTCTTTGTGATCAAGATTGCTTTGGCTATTCAGAGTCTTTTGTGGTTTGTTATGATTTATTTAGGATTTTTTTTCTATTTCTGTTAAAAATGAATTTGAAATTTTGATAAGGATTGCTTTGAATCTGTGGATTGCTTTGAATCTGTAGATTGCTTTGGGTAGTATGGACATGTTAATACTATTAATTTTTCTAATTTATAAACATGGGATATCTTTTCACTTATTTGCATTTTAAAAAGCTTTTATAATGTTATTGAAATAAAGCTGTAAGATCAATTTGGAAAGAACCAGTATTAAAGATCTCTAATTCATTGCAAATATTTATCAAGCACTTATTTGTTTGACATCATAACAGGATCTGCTGTTTACAATAGTGGGTGAAATATTTCCTTTTCAAGGGCTTTACAATCATTCTCCCACAGTGCACTTCCTTGATTGTGGAAGGATTGTCAGACTTTTGGTACTGACTATTACTTCTAAACAATTGTGGAAATTTGGCCTCTTATTTACTCATGTGATTTAACAATAAGTAGGTATATTTATAAAACTCGCAATGGTAGCAAAGATTAAAAACCACTAAGTAAAAACATATACAAAAATGAATCAATACTGAATAGTAGATATGTAACTAAGAAACAAGAGCTCTTCCATTAAATGGCAACTGAAACAGTCAACAATAGATATGTGCAGCTCTATTTTCACTAAAAAATGCTTGAGAAACCTTAGTTAAAACAAACAAAAAAAACTTAGGTGTCTTCATATCAACAATTATTCAGTCTTCACTATGCTAATTGAGGACCTTGAATTTTATTGGGAATTTTTTCACACAAAACTATTTTAGGAACATAGCCCTACATTCTTTCTTACACCTATTCTTCTAAGTTGCATAGTTAATAGCATGCATTCAGTTGCGCGCCCGCGTGTGTGTGTGTGTGTGTGTGTATGAGTTACATCTTTTATGTTTAAATTTTGTTTTTTTTCTGCTATGGAATTGTGTTTGTTCTTGTTGCTGCTGTAGTTTTCCTTCAAGTGCAGAACTTAAGAATGTCTATCCTTTTAAATTCATCTTATTTGTAACAGTGGATGAACATCATTTTCGATACTCATTCTGTTACTTGCAGCATTTCCATCTTAACATCACATTATCTATAAATTTTATTTGATATATCTGTCTTTATGTCACTGATGGTAAATGTGTAATATATTAGTGCCATAAACCATGCTTTCAGCATGCTGCTGGAAGTATTCCTTCCAGCTTAACAGGAATAAATTAATGGGCGGCTTTTCTTTAGGTTGGCATAGCAGTTATAAACCTTTTACTTCTGTATTCTGTCAGCGATCCTCTGTCTTGTTCTCTAAGCTAGAAGTTCTCTCACACTAGAAACTCTTTCATACTAGAAGTCTGGCCTTGTCATAATAACATCCTGAAAATGTGTGCAAATGTTCTCTACCACTTGAGTCTGGGGAGACAGGACATTCAAGCAAAAGTCGGGCAAAGCATGTTTATTACTCACAGATAGGCAGCAAGGATAAACAGAAGTCTAGAACTCATGGAGAGCTGGACCCTCAAGGACAGCTGCTCAGGGCAGGTGGTCTTGTCTGTGCATTTCCCAGTCAACTAGGATAACTTAGCTAAAGCATTGCAGGATACCTGGTACTGGGAGCAATGAGGACACAGCCTGGTTTGTTCCAGTCATTTCCTTCTTATCTTGGGATATTGCATTTATAGTTATCCCAACTTTTCTCTCTGATCTTTCATATTTCCTGCACTCTTTCTCTGGTTCTTACTCATCAGGATACTTGCTTGAGAACTGGGAGTGCTAGAAGCTAGAACTGGTTTGTGTCTCAAACTTCAACCCCCGAAGGGATGTTCCTTGACAGTGGTGGGAAGAGGCACGCTGGTCTTGTATTGCCTTAGAGGTATTTTAGCAAGTTGGGTTACCTCTGACCTGTTTTCTTCACCTATTTCCAGTTAGCAGAACTGGATCCTAATTGAGGAACACTCTGTTCTTGTCTTGGGGAAGCTAGTAACATCCTCCCTATGGTATAGTCATTGCTACGGAAGAATATATATAAAAAATGTTAATGAAGAATATCTCCAATGTAATTCTTTCTTTCTTCACAGGCCTCTTAATTAAGAGAAGCCACTTCTGGATCTGTTTTATTTATTTATTTTGTTTTGATACAGGCGTAGTATTTCATTTAAACAAATCAGGATAATCGGGGTGTCCATCACCTTAGGCATTTATCATTTCTTTGTCTTAGGAGCATTCCAATTCTGCTCTTTTAGTTATTTTAAAGTATACACTAACTTATTGCTGATTAAAGTCACCTTCTGGCGCTACCAAACATTGTTCATTCTATCTAAATATCTAGCTATATTTTTGCACCCATTAACCAGCCTCACTTCAAATCTCCCCCTTCCCAGCCTCTGGTAATCATCATTCTAGTCTCTGTCTCCATGAGATCAATGTGTTAAATATTTAGCTCCTACATATGAGTGAGAACATGCAAGATTTGATTTCTGTGCTTGGCTTGTTTCACCTGCATAATATTCTACAGTTCCATCTACATTGTTGCAAATGAATCTGTTTTAGATCATTGAGGTCCTGGTCTTGATCAGAGGAGATTTAGAGATTTGGTGGTCTCATGAGGAGGTGAAAGAAGGGATGTGAACAATCAGGCTTAGAGGACTGACAATGTTTAGATTTCCCAGGTGTAAACATAAAAGTTTTTGAGTAAGGGGACATGCAGAGAATTTTAATAAGAGATCAATAGGTTAAGGAAATGGGAAGATTTGGTGATGTATCAACCATGCACATGGGAGAAGATTAAAGTCTCTAGTAATGCTTTTATGATACAAGTTGGAAAGAAAACCGAGGTCTTGGGGCTAATATTTTTGAAAAACAAGGCAGAATGCCAGGACATGGTGAGATGACCAAAGTTAGGTTGGTAAGAAGGACTCAGTCCAGCGGAATGAACTTCACAGTAGAGTTTGTCTGACCACAGGGAGAGGTGGATGCCTAAGGAATCCTAAAGATAATGATGAATGTTGAGACTGTTTTCTATGTGTTATTTTAAAAATAATGCTGAATCACTTTTCAATTGAATAGTGCAAAAAGAAGAAAAATGAAACAAGAAAGAATGAAGAAAGAGAAAATAAATAAAGAAAACATCAATGAAAATGACTCTTAAATTGAAAGTTTAATTTCTACAACACCTTAAAGAGAAATGCCCTTTTACCTGTGAATGAGAAATTTAGTGACTGTTCTGTGGTTTACATAATCATATACCTCAGAAATAATCAGAATAGTCAGTTGACAGCCATGTATTTCTGTTACTCTGGCCTCAGACTTCTTATTCACATAGACAAAATTGATTGGAATATCCTGCTAGCAAAGGCCATACCGCCCAATGAGGAAATGGAAGTGATACGTCTTCCAGCATTGTCTTCATTAACTCCCTGGGATTGAACTATAAATCTGAAATTATACAGCAACCATCCTCTCCACCCTCCATCAGCATCAAAACATTGCAGAAGAAAAAGAAAGCCCCACCCTGAGAGAGGAAGAAAAATAAAGTCAGGAAGTCCCTGAGAAAAATTAAGGCAGAAAAATAAACTGGTAAAATAAAATTATACCTTGTATGTTTTCTGACCATAATGGTATAAAATTACAGTTCAATTCCTATAGAACATTTACCTTTAATAAAGCTCAAAGAGGTAAGAATCAATGAATTGGTTTTGGAATCCTAATTTGCATACATTTCATCCACTAAATGACTGTTAGGATATACTTTTTTATGTTTGAGGTACCACACGTTGATATTTTGCTCTATTTGTGACTGTGCTTCAACCTCTCTCTTTGGTGGGACTGCAAGTCTCTCACCCAAATGTGGGTGGGATGGGGGGGAGGCAATCAAAGCACACTCTCTTCCAGCCCCAGGCGTTGTTGTGGAGTCCAGGTCAAAATATGTGTGTGACAAATGTCTCAGATTATGGTGACCACCAAAGCCTGACCAGCAAAATCTTTCTTTGGGATACTCTTTTAATAGAATAAGTATCACTCCATGAATTAATTAGGAGGAAGGGATTCCTCAGTAGTAAATAATAAGAGGAATACACCAAGAGAAACAACCCTAATGAAAAATAAAGGAGGGCATTTGAGAAAGAGGATTCTCTTGTTTTATTACTGGAGTCCAAAAGTTTTGAAAGTGCTGCCCTCTGACTTCTGTTCCATGAGTTGAACCCTGTTCTCTGTCACCCTTTCTTTGTGAAGACAGAATAATATGAGGATATGAATGTAGACTCCCTGGATTAAAATTCAGGTACCAACACTTACTCTCCATGTGATCTTGGACAATATATTTATCATTTTTGTTGGAATTTCCTTATGGGAAAAATGATGATATAAATAGCTCTCAACTCAGAGATTTGTTGTAAACATTAAGTGATTTAAATTGTGTAGCATGCTTAGAGTGATGCCTGCCATTGTAATGTGTAAATAACACCATTACATGCATTGGTTGTCAGTGTTCTCATGTGTAAATAAAAGTGCCCAGTCATATGTTACAGATCTAACCAAAGTTATATCTTTAATGATATAAACAATACATTCCCCATTAGTTTTAAATTCCTTCAAAAACCTAGAGATTAACCTTGTGTAAGCCAAAGACTTTTTTCATCTTTTTTTAAATCTAATAATCTAATCTTCCTCGAAGGTAAGAATTTTTGACCAGTGAATATATCTAAATGTTACTTCAATTACAATTAAATGCGCACATGAGCACACAAAGGTTAATAAAAAACATTTAGTAATATCCAAACTATATAACAAAATTTCCAAATTACCCTGAGGCAAAAAGTTCAGATAATTATATATCTAACAGGATTTTATATAGGACAATATGCACTAATTCAAAGCCCACTTTACTCAGCAAAATTAATATGCAAGAAAATATTCTATTAATGTTCTGTATAAGATGGTTCATTGCCAACTTTTTGCCTTTTTGATTTACACCATCAAGGTGCTGGACAATAGGAAATTTCCAAATAATATGCTGCCACATTAAAATTGTGCAAAGAAATAAAAAATAAGCAAGGACAGGTTTTACAGGAAACTGAAATAGGATAGTCATAAGCAGGGTAGACGGATGATTAAAATCATACATAAATCAGCAACACTCTATGATTGAAAAACCCCAGTGGCAGATATACTGGTGGAATCAGTTCCTAAATATTGTTTTACTTTTCTTCAGTAGTCATGCATGAAAAAGTTTAAATTTAAGAAACAACCAACAAAAAGTAGACAAAAACTATATTGGTGATGAAGACTGGTTATGGGGAATATAATTATTAGTTGAATTCTTCTCAGAAATTATATTCTCTCTATCTCTTGCATATTTAATTTTCTACATAAGCATACAACATTCCATTATTTATTCCCTCTTAAAGTGAACATACAACTCTAGTTTCTGTTTTTAGTTGCTAATCCTTTTCTGTACTCTTTTCATACCAAAGCTTTTCCCGATATTTATCCGAAATCTTGGTATCCAATTTTCCATCCCTCATTTACTCATGAATCCTATCCAGTTAAGCTCCATCCACACTATATCATTGAAAATATTCCTATATAGGCTACCAATGGCCTGTGGGTTGAAAAACCAGCGGTCAATTTTCAATCTTCCAGTCTTACTCAACCTCCAGCATATTTTAAATAGTTGATAATTCCCTCCAAACACCTTACACCTTCTTCGCTTGGCATGCAGGTTAGCACATACCTGATTTTCAACTTATGCCATGGACATTTCTCTTTAGCCACCATTACTGAACATTTTTTTCTTTCTTTCTTTCTTTTTTCTTTTCTTTCTTTTCTTTTTTTTTTTCTTTTGTGATGATAGCTTCCAAAGGTCCAAGTATCAGTTTGGGGATATTTTATTTTTATTATCTAACTAACTTCCTTGATCATCTCTTATCCAGTCCTGGGGCTTTAATTATCATCTATATATTGAAAGCTCTCAAATGTATATCTACAGTCTGGACTTCTCTTCTGAATTCCAGGATGTATGTCTACCTGACTACTTCCATACTAGTTGACTTAAAAATACCACAAAATTAAAATATTCAAACTAGACTCCTAATCTACCATATCACTCTTTGAGGGTGATCTCTCTGTGATTTCTCCATTTTATTGTCATCTTTTTAGTTATCTAAGCTTCAAAGTTTTGACTTCTCACTTTCTCACACACTTATAATTTAATATACCTCTAAATTCCTCTAGATCTTCCTTTAAGTAATTTAGAATCTGACCATTGGTAGACACTTCTGCCTTTCTTACTCTTATATGAGCCATTATAGTCCACTTTTGAATTATTGCATCAGAGCTCCAATTGGTCTCCCCTCCATGCAGGGAGCCTACAGTCCAATAAGCAACCAGAGTGATTCATTCACTAAGTAATTAAAACATTGACAACTGTATCCTAAAAACTTACTAAATTTCTATATTAGTTTTATATTTTTTAAATGAATGCAGTGGTTATAAGCAATATGCATTTGTTATCTCACATTTATTATTTTTGTGGGTGAGGAGGCTGGGCACTGTTTAGCTGGGTCCTCTGATGAAACTGCAGAAACTGGGTCCTTGAGATTAAACTGCACCCTTAGCCAGCTCCTTTATTGCAGCATCATGAGACCTGACGGTGCAGTTCTATCTCAAAGCTTGATGGGGGAAGAATCTGGTTCCAAGTTCACGTGGTTGTTGGTGGCATTAAGTACCTTGAGATTATATCGCTAAGGACCACGGTCTCTGGCTGGATGCTGGCCCTGTGTCTCCCTCAGTTCCTGGCTGTTTGCTGGCAGGAGGCCACCTCAGTTCCTTGTGAGGGGGCCTCTCTACCATGATTAGTTGTTCTATCACCTTCAACAATAGAGAAAGCCTACTGGCAAGGCAGATAATACAATTTCATGTAACATAATCACAATGAAAGTCAATGACTTTGCTATTGTTTAGAAGAAAGTCATAATCAAATAATTCCTACACACATTCAAGGATACCAGGAGTCAGAGTAATTTTGGCCATCTTTCAGTCTGACCACTGTAGTCCCCCACTGAAATATGAGTAAAAGTCAAAATCTTCACTGTTCCCTGTAAGGCTGTACATGATCTTCCCCCAATTATGTTTTCTGCTGCTCATAAATACCTCCGAATTTTGATACTGAGGTTAATTTCATGATCTGCACTTGTCTAGTTCATAATAAAACTATACACTCAGAAAGTTTTAAAAATAATAAAAATCCACTTTCTATTTTATATATAATTTTCTGTCTATAGAAGACAGAATTTGAAGAAAGACATTGCTTAAGAACAGTAAATCTCCATGGACTGGAAGACTTTTGACATTCTTTTAATTTCTGACATTTTGGAGATAGTTAAAATAGAATAAATTAACCATAAATAAGGCTTATATCCCTTCTCCAATGCCCAATTCAGATACCATCCAAAGTACAAAATATACTGAATAATTTATATATCATAGGAATGTCATTACATCCCATTCTATATGGAATCAAAAAGTTAAATGCTAATACTTTTCAATGTTGAAAATTTGATAGAATTTGTCTTTAAATTTTATAGGTAAAATTTATGAACATCAATACATTCATATGAAATAGTGTTATTATGGTCTTTAACTGTAAAGGTAAAATTAGAGTAAAACAAATGTTAGTAATGGGTTGAACTCCTTTTAAGAAGCACCTGCAAGATTTAGCCATATCTCTTAGCACATCACTGCATAAAAAGCAGTAGTATGGTGTAAGTGTCAATGTGCCTTGGAGAAAGAGAAATATTAAATAAAAAACTTCACAAAAGGAGAATTACATTAAAGATAGTTGACAGTCCTTTAAAAAATTTGTGCCTTTCGAAACAGTGCACATTTTATAGGAATGAATGGCCAGCTAAAGCATGGTGATCACATGTAGCACATCGGAATTCTATTTAATTTGAATTGAAATCTATAGACATTTCATAAATATATCATTTCATAATTTTATGATTCCAGTTGTATTCTTTATAGGACATAGTTTAACAAATAGGAATACAGATGGAATAGCATGATATTTTATATTTTTAGATATTTTGTGGTTTCTCCATTAAATTATTATAAATTGTGTTTTACCTTTTGTTCAACTAAACATATCATTGCTATATGTATTATTACATAGACTATTGCATCAATCACACAGCTAAGTACTTATGCATGACTGGTTAGTTGCATTTTTTTTAGGTAACAAAATATTCCAAGAAAAATGCCATAAACTTTAATTTAAAAAATCATTGCAAGTGAACTCTATGCCAGGGTTGCTACTAGAGGTTCATGATAATACAGAGCTTCATCTCTAGCAGGGTAAAGAAACATTTAATAATTAAGCTAAATAATTAACTGTATAAATATCTATTGTCGGTGGAAAGTGCTATTAAAAGAGAGTGCCGAGATCTTGTTTTTTAATAACATTCTCCAATAAAATGATAGATGTCTCTTTGGAGAAATAGCTGGTTATAGGACTGTAGCAGAAAATGTATAAAATAAGCCTGGAGTGTTTCATAATGCCAGAAAGTAAGGAAGTGATTGAAAACAAACAAACAAAAAAACCCACATCGATGGGGTATGTCATAGGGACACAAAACTACCTGAAAGAGCTCTCAATGGCCAAAGCTAGAAAAATTAGAAGCAAAAAAATAAATAAATAAAGTAGTATTGGATTATAACCCAAAGTATAAAATAAACATTCATGAGTCCATACCAATATAAATACATTATTGAATAAATAAATAAATGAGAGGGAATTACAAATTATGTTGATATTGTGCCTTCCATGAGGTGGAGTACAACTTTCCTTTATTAAGTGTGGGCTATACATAGCTACTTCTTTCCAAAGAGTACGGGAAATAAAGTGTGGGGCGGGAATGAGTAACTTTTCAGTGCACTGTGCAAAAACTAGACAAATCTCACTTCAGCCTACTGATGAAGATCAACATCCAAGCAATTAGCCATGTTGACAGCATGGACTTGATATGCTGTGATGAGAATGGCACTTTACCACTGTGTCTTCCTTCCAGGAGCACCTAGCTGCAGGTTAATCACAAGGAAAACATTCTGCAAACCCCATATAGGATGAGTCTGGAGGAACACGACAGCCAAGTGTAATGTGATATCCTGGATGAGACCCTAAAAGAGAAAAAGGACAATAGGTAAAATCAAAGGACATCTGCATAATGTATGGACTTCAGTTAATAATAATACATTGATATTTGTTTATTGATTATAACAAGTGTACCATACTAACATGAAATTTTAATTATGGGAGAAATTGGGCTCAGTCTATATGGAAGCTCTCTGCACTATCATAACTTTTCTATAAATCTAAAACTATTCTAAAAAATAGACTAAGAACCAAAGAGTACAAGTTTAAATACAGCATATAAAATGATTGAGCATGGCTATTCAAATAAAAATAGATAAAAATATACAGATAAAACCAAACTACTAAGTTCATGCAAAGCTGAGGTTTTGATTGAACTGTGTAACAAAAAAAAGAGGGAAAATTAATTTGCAGTTCTGGCTAAATAGTTCATGGTATATAGAATATAAATTTAATAGAAATAGAAGGAAAGACAAGAGAGGGATAACAGATATATAAAATTTCCAATGAATTAATAAAAATTCCAGAGATATTTAAATAAATTTAAAGGAAAGAGACTCAATTCATTTTTATTTTATTGCAGTTAACAGAAAGTTTTGACATATGCTGGTTCTTTATTGCTATCTTCACAAATATTATTTTGCAATTATATAATGATAATGGACTTTAGCTTTTGATTGGAAAGTCCTTCAACACTTAGGCTTATGGCAGGGAATCTGAGACATCATGGGATATTTTCTAATATATTCATAAATTAATCTTGAAAGATCAGACAGAAGTCAGGTCATCAGTCTGCAAAATCAGAAGATGCTACAGCTTATTTATTGCACAAAGTTTCATAATTAATAATCAATTGGTCAAATATATAAACACATGTATGCCTGATTCCAAACATACGCTGTTAAAAATCTGGTAGCTTTTAGCAGAACAACTGTGCCATGACAAATTAATAACATAGTCTGTTAGTCAATGCTGTATAACAGTTACAGATTGTTGAAGTTCCTAATCTATGGCAGAGTCACTTTCTAAAAACGATCAGAATCATAGTGTCACCAAAAAGATTCTAAGGAGTGGGTTTGTGGGCCATTACTGAATCTGTTTCATTGAAATTCACTTTGATTTACTGGAGCACATACTGTATGGTAAATTAAAGAGAGTTCTGCTAAAGAATACAGAAGAGAGGATAAATAAAATTTGAAGAGACAGGATAAAACACTCAAGATACATGGGCTGCTGAATAACAGTTGACAAAGGATGTCTATATGTAGTTCTCAGAGATGGAAAGATGACATTTTAACTAAGTATACAGTGTGACTCAGAGAGCCCAAACTGCTGGCAATTACGTGCTCTGCTTTTAACAGCCTCTTTCCTTAATGAACTTCTAAACAAAGAAACACAAAATCATATTTCAGTGTCTTCAGAAACATGTGTTTCTTCAATGATTCTAAAATCCTACACCGTGGTATAAAAAATGAGATGACTATAAAAAGTGATAAATACTGAATTATTTATCCTAGGTCAGCAAATAGTAATGCTTTATTTTACCGCAATAATGGTTTTGTAACAATATGTCAAAGTCTGCTTTTAGATTAAGTTGGTTTAGAGTTCTTTTTTTCAGGTAGAACAATGTTTGAGGAAAGATAGATATTGCTGGAAAAAAGTTGTAGATTCATATCCCCATCTTTGCGTATAACAGAGGAAAGTTTAGGAAAATGGAAACAACAAAATCAAATACTCTCTTAATTTTGTAGTGAATCCTCATAATTTTATATTGTCTTGGCATCCATTTTGAATACAGGTTCAAATTTGCCATACCAGAAGCTGGGTCCTGTCACCAGGGACACAGTCTCCAGTTCCACACCACATCTAAATGGACAGACACAGTCTCCAGTTCCACACCTAAATGGCTCAAGCCAGTGGCCAGAGATAAGAACTTAGAGGCATCTCCCCTGCCTAGCAGACTGGGCTCCTAGCTTTCTCTCTGCTTCCTTTAAAGGGATCATTTAGGCATTTTCCCAAGAACTTACAGTGACCTCTACCTTATTCCCTTATATATACTACTTTCATGAGCTTGTTCTTTCTCATCCTGACTCTTCCTCCCTGCCTGGGGACAGAGGACTGCCCTCCGGACACATTACGCCCTCCTTGCCAAGGATCTGTAAGTAAAACTCTCTGGACTTGTTCCTCATGGTGGTGTACTGAAGGCTCCTTTCATCTGAGGAACTAAAGGCTGCCCCAGACTGGGTGGGTGTTCCCCATGATGCCCAGAAGAACACAAGGTCGGGCTTCCATGCCCAGAGCAATGGTCACACAAGCATAACCTGGAACATGGGGCAGACAAGAACCACAAGGGCATCTGCCAGTATAAGCAGTTCTCTGTGTGAGGAAACCCCTGGTTGTGGGTCAAACCACTACACTGAAGCCATCGTGAAAGGCACATTTTAAACACCCATGTCCAGCTCCCCTTTATTTCTCACCAAGGCAGTGTTGCTAGCTGCTTTGGTACTAGAACCCCAATTTAGCTGGGTACTTTGTCAACCTTAACAATGAGATTTAGGTAATATGATTAGATATTGAGTTTATTTGAGTACAAATTTGGAAGATGGTCACCTGGGAGGACACAGACTCCAAAAGGATGGAATCAGCTCTCCTAAGTAGAGCAGTTTGAGGTTGTGTATAAAGACAAGGTCTGGGGAAGTTTAATAGGTGCACAACATTTTCCCTATGAAGTTAGTGCATAGTTGGTTATAGGCAGTGCAGCTTTTCTGGGAAGGGTATATTTAACATTCCACATTAAAAATGTACTAGTTTATCTCAGGCACCATTTGGTCCGAGCCAGAAATGAGAATTAAGGGAGTTAATCTAAAACAAACAGGCAGTGATTAAGAAAACATGACTTGGTCTCCAAAGTCAACCTTTCTCAGAGCCTAGCAACTTTTAGAAGCACCCAATAGACAGACTATCCATTTTCTTTTACATCTCCTCCTTTTCTTCTTTTGATAAAAGCTTTGCAGAAGCAGCATTCTGTTAGAGAATAGTTATATCCCACATCACTAGAAAGGCTCATTTAGGTATTATTTTCAATTAAAGCAATTTTCTGAGCAATCATCATCCTAGTTTTAGTCATTGATCATAGGCAGACTGAAGTACAGATCATGAGTAATTCCACAATGAGGAACTTGACAACTGTGTTTGTGATTATGATAACTTCTTGAAGATCAGAATGAAATAGCGAACTTAGCCTTGAGAGTGACCAAGAAAATGAATCATTTAGAGGATTAGTTTTTTACATCTTGTAACCATTAAGCCTTTTGAGTCATTCTTTCTAATCAAGTCTCCATTTCTCCAGAGATGTTAATATAGGTACAAAAGGTGTGTGCTGTTGCAAAGATGACTCCTTTTTCAGCCAATAAATAGTCTACAGCAATTCTATCTAGCACTGCCTGGGCTAAGGAGTTCAAGAATTTTTCTTGAGCTGCAATGTTGTTTGCAGTGTCTTCAGCTACCTGACCAATAGTGGCTGATATGTTTACAACCATACCTTTGCTAGTATAAATTCCAGCAGTAGGGATTAGTATTTCCAAAATGCTTTGGCCTGAGTTATCATCATATCCTGCTAACATAGTCCTATACATATATAATGGAGAGAGAAAGGGGGTTTTCCTATATTTTTACACAAGGATAAGGGAATTGTAAAATGACCTAAGAAGCATAAGCCCTGTATTTGCCAACTATCGATGCAACAGTGTGCCCAATCTTGTGTAGGCAAATACCTTTAATATTTGTGTAGGCAAATCAGTCCCAATGCTACATACAAACACATCACCTGGTAGAGCATGAGTAACTCCTTTGAGGATTTTTGTTTGTTTGTTTGTTTTTGTTTTTGTTTTTTTTTATTTCAGCATATTTTGGGGGTACAGATGTTAAGGTTACATATAATGCCCTTGCCCCCCTCCCCACAGCTTCAAGCGTGACCATCCCCCAGATATGTTTTTTTAATGCCCTCATTAACAGGAAGGGTAGAGAGCATCAGGTAAAACCAGAGATTTCCTTTCACACATATTTGCCAAAACCCACTTGCATGATATGAAATGAAAGGGAGACATTGGCAGAGCAAGGATTGTTTTTGTTTGTTTGTTTGTTTGTTTGCCATGTGTCTCTTAAGCCAATATAGAATGAACAAGGAGGGCTAGGGCCAAATTCCTTCAAAGTAGGTAAGTGGTGGGTAGACAAGGTATAGAAGCATCAGATTCATGGAAGATTTAGACTTAGAATGGTATCCCAGAGAGAGATAGTCTAAATATGTAATGGCATTAGAGATATTTAAAACATTAGTGACAGGCATATATTGATCACCAACAGATCTAGAAATCATATGGCAGATCCAACAAGTAGCTAAGTTTCCTCCAGTAGCAGCACTTTGGAATAGTTTAATCAAAGTGTCATTAAGCCATTTCATGCATTGAGACAGAAAACTATAAGGAAAAAATAAAATTCATTCTTCCCTAATCAAACTACCTGCTGAAGTCCTGAAACAATAATTATCTCAATAGACTAAAACAGGTAAGAGAAGAAATTTCCTATGTCACATAAAACAATAATGATTAACAAGATTCCTGGAGCAGTGATGATAATGGCTGCTAGTAGACAGGTATAAACATTCATTAATATACAGACCTGGTCCAGTATCTTGGGAGAGCTGTCTACTTCATGTGTTATTTTTTTCTTGGCCTGATATCTACTTAACTGAAGTCAAAGATCACCTTCCAGTGAAACATGTCATTCAGGAGACTTAGCCTTCTTTAGATGAGAAATGAGAATTCTATGTCTTCTAACTTGGCAGCACAAGGATTAGTAAGAAATACCTGATAGAGATCTTTCCATTTAAGTTGAAGGGAATCCTTTAGAAAATGCATAGAAATCCAATAGAAAAAAAAATCCTGGCTGAAGTCTATGGGTTTAAAGTTCTTTGTCTCCTGGGAGTGCACTATAAAAAGAATCTTTTACCAAATTGTAATTTTAGTTTGTTGCTTCATAAGGTCGTTAAACTAATGCAATATATCTCATTTTAGCATTATAGATTCATAGTTTCCCAAGGACAGCTTCATAGGTTGACCTATCTGTCTCAGTTGGAGATAATTGGTGTCTACCAAGAGGGGTAGATCTTAGGTTACATAAATCCAATGGAAGAGCTTTCAGCCAAGGAATTTTAAAAACCTTGGTTAATTTTCCCAATTGAGTTTTGATTGTTCTCTTTGAGCTTTCTACTAATTCATATAACTGAAGATAATATGCACAATTAAAATGTTGAAGAATTGGCCACATCTTGCATATTGATTGAAACGGGAATGACTACCACTGTCACTATGAAGTTCTGGAGGGTCTCCCTAAGTTGAAATAAATTTTTCCAGGATAATTTTGAATCACTAGGGCTGTTGTTATTCTGCATGGAAATGCTTCTACCTAATGAGAAAACATGCAAATCTTCACTAAAACATACTTGTATCCTTGTGATGGGGGTAGCTTAATAAAATTTAATTGCCATACCTTGAAAGGGGCCTCAGGTAAAGGAAAATTCCTTGAGAATTATGTAAAGTTTTTCTGGATTATTTTGGGCAGATATAGCAGCAACTCTATACCTTATGAGCTATAGTCAGAGAAGTTTTCCAATAATACTGCTTTCCCAAGCAACCATTTTACCAGGGTTCTGATGAGTTAAATCACATATATGGGTTACAAATGATAACTGTAATTTGATAAGAAGTATAGGCAAGCTGTTTGGCCCTTACCATATTTTATCCTTGTGGGGCTATGCTCCTCTTTTGTATTCCAATTTTCTTGTTCTGTTTTGGGGGCCCTGAATTGAGCTAATTTTATGTCAAATTCAATGGCTTCCTTAAAAGTTAATATGGATTGTTTTTCTTTCCTAGATATATTTAGAACATCTCTTTGCTACTTTATTAGCTAGCTGATTTCCTTTGCTTTCCAGAGTATTTGATTAGGAGAAACCTGGGATTTTAATGATTGCTATTGATTTTGGTAATAATATGGCTTCTATTTAATTGTGAGATAAGATGTTTATTTTTTTATGGACTGACCAGAGGAGGTTAAGAACCCTCTTTGTTTCAAAGTTATGAGCTACTTTAAAGGCATATCTGTTATCTGTGTAAATATTAGCAGTTATTCTTTTTGCCAATTGTAAAGCTCTAATTAATGCTATTAATTCTTGTTGTTGAGTTGAAGTTGCTTCTAGAAGAAAGGACTTTCTATTTTTTTCATTTAAGGACACTATATCATAACCTTCACTATAACTTCCAGATTTATCATTTAAGTAAGATCTATTTGTAAATGAGACAGCAGCTTTAATAAGGGGAGTTTCTTGTAGGTCCATCCTAAGAGAGAGAAATTCATCAGTTAAGGTTATACAGTCATGTGGAATTTTATCTGAAAGTAGGGGCAGAAGAGTAGCAGGTTTTAGAATCTTGCACTTAGAAATTATAATATGAAGTACAGAGAGAAGTAGGACTTCATTAGAGGCCAGCCTGCTAAATGAACAATGCTGAGTATGGCATGAATGTAGAAGTGCTTCCACAGAATGTAGAATGAAGTCAATGAGGGGATAGCCCCTGACTCTTTCTTCAGAATGTAGCCAATGAGGGGATATTCCCTCCCTCACTATTTCTTCAGTTGCATTTGCCAACACAGTGGTTGCTGTTGTTGCTCTCATGCAAGGTGGTAGTCCTATAGCCAGTGGATCCAGTTGCTGGTTATAGTATCCTATAGGTCTATTTTGATCCTATGTGTTTGCATCAGTGAACATAGAACATTTATTTGATTTTTATGTAGAAACAATGTAAATGGAATATTATAATATAAATGTCCTAAAGCTGGGGCATCTATAAGATCTCTTTTAATTGCCACTAATGTTAACTGATTTTCCTTTGTCTATTGCAGAGGGCTTTATTTGTCTTGTTTTAAAAAAGTATATAAAGGCTGAGCTTTAAAAGAAAAATTTGGAATCCAATTTCTGCAGTATCCTGTTAGCCCCAGAAATCCTCTCAGTTGTTTCTTAATTTTTGATGTAGGAAATGCCAATATCCCTTTTTTCCTGTCTGAAAAAGTTTTTCGTTAATATTAGGTAACCTAAATATATTACTTGTTTTTGACAAGACTGAAGTTTTTCTTTTGAGATCCATGTCTCTTTAAAGACAATCATTGTGTAATAGTAAGAGAATCTCATCTCTTACAGAGGTTTGCTTATCTTCTGAATGAAGTAAGTCACCCACATATTATGTGCAAGTGGAATTTTTTTTTAAAAAAGTTGACATTTAAGAGATACATTTTCAATACTTGTGAGAAACAAGTTGGAATCTCAGTAAATCCCTGATGCATAACTGTCCGTGTGTGTTGTCTGGTTTCCCAAGTGAAAGTGAAGAGCAACTGACTGTCTATATCAACAGAAATGCTAAAGAAAACACTACACAAATCTATCACAGTAAAGAATTCAACTTCAGTTGAGATGGCAGCTGACAACATCTGGGGGTTCAGCATAATTGTGTTGGAATGACTAAGTTATTAATTGTTCTTAGATCCTGTAAAAATCTCCATCCTCTTTTGTTTGGCTTTTTCTTGGGGAGAAGTGGAGTGTTACATGGACTTGTACAGGAAATTACCAAGCCTCTTTTTATATAATATAAAATTATAGGTCTCAGTCCTTCCAAAGCCTCAAACCTTAGGGGGTATTGCTTAAGGTTCAGAATAGGATTTGATGGGTCTATTTCCATTTAATTAGGACAGCTGAGCTAATTTTTCTAATATTGGTGGAGGACATGGACCATAATTGATCAGGTACTGCTTTTAGCAGTCCCCATAATTATTTATTACTAAATACTTCAGTATCCTCTCTGGCAATATGAAGGGAAATTTGTAAATTAGAGTTTACAAATTTTCTGGGTTAAGTTTTAAAATTTCTGTTATCTACTGTTTTTAAAATTTTCTTTATCTTCTAATTCTAATATATTTTCCCCTTTTAGGAAATAGAAATGTAGTAATTATAAAATTCTAAAACGACTCTCCTCATTTCATGAATGAAGGCTGATGGATCCAAGGGGAAATCATGAATCCCTTATAGAGGACCTGGTTGAATAGTCAGGCTGGGATTATTTATAGGGGCTGCCAATAAAGGAGTATTAGTGACACCCACCATTGGAATTTTTTGTATACTCCAAGGAATGGGACTTTGAAATAGGATTTATTACAAATAATAGTTCCAGTATCAATAAGAGCTTATGTGAATTCTCCATTTAAAATAGTTTCTATTTTTTCCAGAGTGTTAGTAAGAAGGAAAGGAAATATCTCTTTAAGTTCTCAGAACATCTCTATTCTTTTTCTTTTCCTTTAGTCTGTTGCTGGAACTTTTAGTTTTCTGAAATCCTTTCTATAGTGGCCATGTTTCTTAGAGTAATTGCAGAACATAAAGTTAGGTCCATTTTGAGGTTTATAAGAGCATTTTGGAGGCCCAGATTGGGTAGATATTTATTTTTCTGTGAACTTATAAACTTATCAGCCCCACTCTTTTGTTTGGCTTCTCTCTACCTTTCTTCTTTAGTTAAGGTAAGAGACAACTGATCAGCAAAATTGATCAAATCATGAGTCTGAAAAACAGACCAACTAGGATATTGTCTTTTTACTATTAGTGCTAATCTTTCCTCTAACCCATTTATGAAATTAGAATTGAGGATAGTACCATTTTGATGATTAGTATAACTCTCTTGATAATCCTGAATAGTGTTTAAAGGTTGTTTTTTTTTTTTTCAAATCTCTCAAAATATGACATCACTGACTCATCTGGATTTTGTCAACATTGTTGAATATTATTCCAGTTGACTATTTTTTGAAAGACAAAGGAATGGCATAAGTAAAGCTTTAGCAAGATCACAACATGTCTATGATCATTCTCTAAGAATTTATGAAAGTCTTCCAAAGGATTTCTCTAGTTCACCTTAGTTATTCGACTTTTAGCTTTTCTTTCTGATACTAACATGTGGACTTGTTGATATACATCAGAAAAACCAGGCTTATAAGCACAAATATTCGGTTCAATTTCTCTGGCAAAACCAAAAGGGTCCTCATTAGGGTCAGGAAGTTTTAAAATTATGCTCTTAAGTTCTGTCTGTGACCATGGTTGATAAACCAAGGCAGGTTACCCTCTACTAGACACTGGCTGTTTGCAAAATGGAGCCAGAAAAGCAGGAGTGTGGTAGAGGGGAGTAAGGAAAGGTGGATCATATAATGAAGTACATATAATGAAGGATAAAGAGGAGCTAAGGGAGCAGAAGGAAAAATTTCAGCCCCTTTTTTTGATTCGGAAATTGCTTTAGACAATCTTTCATTTTCTTTCTATAAAGAAAAACTATATCAGAACCTCTTTTGGAAGCTTCCATATACCGTTGAAAATAAGTTTTCCAATTTCTCTGTTTTACTTTAGAAGTGGCTTTTTCTAATTGAGCATACAAGTAAACTAGATTCAAAAGGTGGCCTGTTTTAAAGATTATAATTTTGTTTTTTTCTTAAACTACAGAGATAAACTTTCTCTTTTCAGAAAGAAAAGGCATTTCAAAAGTACCTCATTTTGGCCATTGTAATGTGGGGTCATCACAAGTTATGCATGACCAATTTTCTAAATATTTACATTAAAAGGCACCATAGGTGTTAAACGTACATTCACCTGGATGATCTAATGGTAGATCTCTCCTTATGGAAGAATACTTAGTTTCAGAATTACAAATGTCCATAATTTAGATTTTCCTTCCTGAATTGCCAAAAAGACCTAACAGGAGTTTGTTTTGGATTGAGTGTGCTGCTTGTGAGAACAGTTCCTGAAGGTGTCACCTTTGCCTTGATTCTTCCGTTTTGACTGTCTCAGTGGTCCCAAGAAACTTGAGGGCTTTAGGCAGTAAAGCCCACTAGATTAAGCAAGGTTCCCTTTATGTTCTTCCAAAGGAAATCCCTATGAAAACACTACTTGTCATGAGCAATTAGCTCTGACACTCCTGATAGAACTTAGACACCTACGGTGCCTTGCAGCCAGGAGAAACAAAGTGTCTCTTATCTTCAGGACTTTATCTCATCTTCATAGAAAGCCCGTTATAATTTTGGTCGCTCGAAAAAAATTTGAGTTTGTCAACTGAACTGAGATTCATAATGTGGCCAGTTTTGAAGATTACATTTTTTTGTTCTTGTTCTTCAACTACAGAGATTCACTTTCTCTTTTCAGAGAGAAATCATTTTTTCCCTGACCAAAATTTTGAATGAGAGAAAAGGTTGAAAAACTCTAAAGAGTAATTGCAAATAAAACCTTAACAAATAAAAGAAAAAAAATTAAAAATCTGCAATTAGTAGAATTTCTAGAGAATAACAAACAAAACTCCTACCTTGTGGTAGCACTTCAATTCAAATCCCGTTGAATTAGAAATGTATATAGCTTGAATAAAAACAGAATCCTCAACCAAGCCCAGCAGGATTCAAGCCTGAGAGAGAATTTGCCAGGGATCCCTGTTTGCCCTGCTGAGGACAGCTAAAAGAAAGTCAGTCATGCTGATACCAAGGCTCCAGCTGCCAGCAAAGTGACAGGGATCACTGAAGGTTTGCTTCAGGTCCCCTCCTGGTTGCCATAATGTCAACCTTAATAATGAGATTCCAGCAATATAATTAGACATTGAGTTGATTTGAGCACAGAGTTTAAGGATAGTCACCCAGGAGACATAGATTCCAAAAGCATGGGGCTGGTGCTCTGAAGTGGAGGGTTTGAGGGTCATTTTTATAGGCCAGGTCTAAGGAAGTTTAACAGGAGTAAAACATTTTCCATACAAAAGTTAGTGCATAATGACAGCATTTGATTGTCTATAGACAATGTTTCTTTAATGGGGAAGTGTATATTTAACATTCCACATTAAGGGTGTAATAGTCAAAAGGTCTTTAATCTCAACCAAGTGGTCCTTTATCTGAGCCAAGGTGTGTGTGTGGGGGGGGGTCTTATTTTTAGCTCAGGTGTTATTATTTTGGGCCAGGAACAAGCAATTAAAGAAGGAAGCTAATCTAAAACAAATGGTCGTGTGGTGTTTGTTTTTCCATTCTCGCATCACTTCAATTAGAAGAATGGTCTCTAGTTCCATCAAGGTTGTTAACAAAATGTATTAGTTCACCATTCTTTATTATGGCTGTGTACTCACTATTAAATTGGAACTAATCGATCAACACCCATGTGCACATATGGGAGCAAAACTCAACAGAAACCAAGTATGTGGGAGGGGGTGGAGGGCATGGGTAAACTTACACCTAATGGGTACAATACTGCCTTGGTGACAGGCACGCTTATAACTTTGACTCAAACTGCACAAAATCAAAACATAATCAAATCATTTGTACCCCCATAATACTCTGAAATAAAAAAATAAATTTATGGGTACAAAAAATAAAATAAAATAAAATGAAATGAAACAAATGGTCAATAATTAAGGGGTCAAGCTCTGTGGCTTGGTCTCCAAAGTCAAGATTTCTTAGTGCCTAACAACTTTTAGAAGCCTCAGATAGATATACTATTCTTATTTCACAGCTCTCAAAACAATTTTTTTAAATTTTAAAATTATATTGCCCTGAAGAAAAAGATAAAAGTCATATAATTTGCTCTTCAGTAAACATTTCTATTTTCATATAAAATCATTTTTATTGTTCTGTCAATCAAAGATGGAAAGTCAATGTTTTTCATAGTTTACTACCAACTGAGCATGCTCTATTTTAATACTTCAGACAATTTTGAAGTATATGAAAATCTTCCCAATGTATCAGTTTGTGTTTGCTCACTGAAAACTTATGTCCCAAGTATGCAGTATTCCTGAGGGCAAATACTTGAGAGCTGAGATTCACAAATTAATATTTATGTAAATTAAAAATAAATATTCGATTTATACCACCATTTTGAGAAAGTAAAATTAATTTGGTTGAATTTTTTTTTGTTATTTTAATTAAAAATAATTATACCTGGAGGAAACTAGTATTTAATTATTTTTTAAGAAAAAAGTAATTTTTCCTTTAATTCATGATTTTGAAAAGTTTGATTATGTCATTAAAAAGTTATGACAATTTTAACTCTATGTTATTTGGAATTTTCCTATTTTAAATTGGAAATAAGCAGCAGTTTAACAAATATTAATAGAAATACAATGTGTTTACATTTATTCTTAATATTTTTCAACCAAATATATTCTAAAAATACATTTGATGTGGGGGATGGGAAGTTGGAATATGGAGAAGAACATTAAGTAGACATTTCCTTAGTATGAAGTCAATACACCGAAAACCAAAAAAAAAGAGAGAGAGAGAGAGAAAAAGTGGCAATTGACATATCCCTTGTGTGATGTCAATACTAAAACTGGGGGAAAAAAAGAATTATCAGCACAAGAATGTAATTGAGACTAATGGAGGAAAATTCTAATACGATAAGCAAAAGAGGTGACATTTGTTGCCTTTGGAGAGAGAAATGACAAGGATGAAAAAAGGATGGGGAGAAACTGATGTTCTTTAAACCAATATTTCTAAAGTTATTTAGTTATTTAAACCATATATACATACATATATATCTACATGTATGTAGCTGCTAATTTTTTAATTGAAAGATAACATGACAGGGAAAGATGCATTTTAATAAAGGCAGCTTTCAATGCTTCCAATGAAGAAATAAGAATTTTTCAATCAAATATGTTTAAAAGTTACAAATTCTAGAATGTCTTTTGTTCTTTTGGGTAGATGCCCAGTAATGAGATTGCTGGATCAAATGGTAGATCTACTTGTATTTCTTTAAGGTATCTCCATATTGCTTTCCACAGAGGTTGCACTAGTTTGCAGTCCCACCAGCAGTGTAGGAGTGTTCCTATCTCTCCGCATCCATGCCAACATTTATTGCTTTAGGACTTTTTGATAAAGGCCATTCTCATTGAAATAAAAATTTACAAATACTAGTTCATAAATAATTTATATCTTTGCAAAACATAAAATATAGAATTACTAATAAACATTTACTCTAAAGTTAATATTATAACTATTAATCTTAAATTACTGCAATGATTGTTCATATTAAAGAAGATATCATTTTTCATTATATACATTAGGCACATTCAATTTCATGTATGTACCAATTTCATTCTTTGAAGCTATAAGATTCCTTTACAATATGTGCTGTTTTCAATAGTGAGCTAAAACTACCTTTAAACACAAACACACATGCATGTATTTTAAAATGTCATATTACATAATAACAATTCAAATGATGTATTATGGTCCAGAAGTATGAATTGTACTGAATAATGATAGATGCTTGTGTATGGTCATTTATAAAGGTGGAAATTAACAGATATTAATTTGGAAACAGTGAACACTAAATTTTTTAAAAATTTAATAGCAAAGCTTAAGCAGTTGTGCATCTTCCCTCAGGACAGTAGTTAATCTAATTGAACTACCACAGTTTATATTCCTTGGTTGTAGCTATCATTTTTCATGGGCAATAGGAGAGCTAGGCTGCTCATCCAATAATTTTAAATTTAGCTGAATTAATTGTACAGAATATGTTGAATGCAAACTATGGAGAGAAGAATGAATAAAAAATTGTTTTCTTTATCCAAGAGTATTTAATCTAGTAGGTGTGGCAGAAGCAGAAAGAGATTCTAATGAAAAAGCTTCTTAAAATTGCATGATTCTTTCTTTCTTTCTTTTTTACATTTTCTTTTTTTTTTAATCATTATATTATTGGGGTACAAATATTGTTAGGATTACATATATTGCCCCTGCCAACGCTCCCTCCTTCCCCGCACTGTGCTAGAGCTTCAAGCATGTCAATCCCCTGGAGGTGCGTGTCACACCCATT
>VBSM01003039.1:22482670-22499406 GCA_008086735.1 Cheirogaleus medius
CCCAACAATGCTATTGCAGGGTTGAATGGTATTTCTAATTCTATCTGTTTGAGGCATGATTCTTAATATATTCAATTCACTTGGAACTTTACTGATGATTTTTAAAATAATTACACTTTCTGGTTAAAAATGTTGTGAAGTTTCAATTTTTAATATAAACTAGAAGGCCACTAAAAGGTCACATCTTACGTTGAAGAAGGGAAAAATTTTTTCTCAATATCCGATATCACTAACCCAAATGCCTCCATTCTCAAATCCCTCAATCTTCCTAAAAGATGTATACCCTCATGTAATTTCTCACTTTAAAACCTTTCCATATGAACTCATTGTTTTCACTTGAAAGTCAAAATGTGTGGGGTGCCATCTGTAGTTTTTCTACCACCTAACAAACTTGACACTTTAACTCTGAGCCTCAGTTGTAATAAAAAAACTTTGTAATGGCCTCAGTTTATCAGAGTTTTGTCATCTTTATGTGTTTGCTTACTCTGCTATCTCTACATGGAAGAGCATTTGTGCCCTGCCTTACTACCACATCCCCTTTAAAGAGATACATATCCCTCATTATTCAAACTCATCGTGTGCACCATTTCTTCTCTGACCCTTTTGATACCTTCTCCATTGCTTGGCATGTATTGACCACTCTCCCTTGAGCTTCTCTCATATCTTTTCCAGATATCTGTTACATAAACCATAACACTAACTTGCAGTATATAGTGCCTGACCTCCCATACTACAAGCTAATTAGAGTATGGACTCTTCATCATTCATTTTTGTACCCCTTGCACTTATGTAGAAGAATTCCAGAAATAAGTGTTGGGTGAACAACCAAAATAATATAAAATAAAGAAATCTGTCCTCATTTTACCAGTGTTATTTGCTGAATTGATACATCACTGAGAAAGACTTTCAAACAATAATTAGGCAATTTGTCATTCAGAGAGTTAAGAGGTTTAAACTTGAGAATCACAAAGTCACATGAAAAATACGTGCTACATTTTGAGTTAATAAGATTTTTTCTGCAGCTCTTGACTGTAAATAGTCCAAGAAGTAGCATTAATATGTGATTTCAGAACCCTAAAATAGATTTCAAAATACCATTAAAATCGTTATGCTCAGTAAATGAACATATTTACTATTCATTGAGGAAGATCAAACAAAACAAGAAAACAAATAGCTGAAAATATGTAACTTAAGTAAAAAAGAGAAACATGGTAAGTCAATTATTTCCATATTCTAGGTTACATGAATTTGTCTATTCATCAGGAAGTAATTTTTCACTGACTCAGTGTAATCTTCTGAAGGGATAAAACAATAATAGTTTAAAATAGCAAATATCACTATGAACACTACTACACGTTCTCACATGGTTTGACTGTATATAAATATAAAATTGCTTAACAATATATCTGATTATTATATTTGTTGCTGAAAACCAATCTCTTATTTTGAATATCATTGAAAACAAATCAAGTATGCAGCAAGATGAATTTGAGAACCTCTGCAATAATGAATGCTTTCAGAATAATTTGAATTTTCAGGTAATGATGCCAATATTTTGTTTTTTCTTTATTGGATTTCATCCTCTGTGATAATCTTAGATTCTGTGTTGTGTGGTTGTAGCAGTTACTGGAGAGCCTCAAAACAGTTTATCTTAAATACAAAAATATATGAGGAAATAACACAATTTTTAAAAGGTTCTTTATCATAGATAAAGTATACCTCAGTACAGAAATCTTCCACTGACACTGGTAAAAATCTAGGGAACAAATATCTGCCTTACTTTTTATGACCAATCACCAAAGACATTGCAAGAAAAGAAAACTACAGATCAATATCTCATATGAACATAGACGCAAAATTTCTCAACAAGATCATCAACAAACCACTCCATGACCAACATTTGACCAAAGTTGGCTCAACATTTGAAAATTGATTCATGTAATCACATCAACAACTAAAGAAAAAAAATCACATGATCATGTCAATAGATACATAAAAAAAATTTGTCAAAATCCAACACCTATTCATGATAAAGAAAAAAAAAACTTTCAGTAAACTAGGAGCACAGGGGAATTTACTCAACTTCATAAGGAATATCTACAAAACATTTATGGCTAATATCATTCTTAATGGTGATGAACTCAGAGATTTGCCACTAAGATCAGGAAAAAGTCAGGGATGTTTCCCTCACCACTCTTTTTGAACAGAGTTCAAAAGAACAAAGAACAAAGTTGGAGGACTGACACTACCCAACTTAAAGACTTACTATAAAGATACAGTAATTAAGTACTATAGTAATGACAAAAAAGTAGACAGATAGATCAATTAAACAGAATAGAAAGAACACGAATTTGTGAGGACACATTCAGATCATAGCATGGATGTTTTTACTGGTTTTACTCATATTTCTCCAAACTTAGAAGCAGCCAACATGTCCTTTTGTATGTGAGTGCATAAACTGTGATATATTCTAACTGTGAAATATTATTCAGCACTATCAAGATTTGAGCTATCAAGACATGAAAATTCATAGAGGAAACTTAAATACATATTACTAAGTGAAAGTAGCCAATCTTAAAAGGGAACATACTGCATGATTCCAACTGTGACATTCTGGAAAAGTCAAACTATGGAGACAGAAAAAGATCACTGTTTGACACAAGATAGAATGGGAGATTAATAGGTGTAACCCAGAACATTTCCTCTGTATGATACTACAGTGGTGGATTCATGTCATTATACACTTGTCCAAACCTATAGAATTTAAAACTACAAGAGTGAACCTTAATGTAAACCATGGACTTTGGGTGATAATGACATATTAATACCAATGTTGCCTCATCATTTCTAGCAAATGTACCACTCCAGTGGTGGAGTTGATAATGGGGAAGGCTATGCACATAAAGGGGCAGGGGTTATGTGGCCATCTCTGTACAATCTGCTTAATTTTGCTGTGAACCTAAAATTTCTCTAATAAAATATAATAGTTTTTTTAAGCTTCCAAATTTCTGTGTGTATGTGTACATGTGTGTCTGATGCATGTAATGGGTATCAACAAGTGGCCTCAGGGTATTCCTTGCATTATTTTTCTTGTCTGGATTCACATTTTTCTATTTCTAATTTGTGTAATGATTCTTTAACTCTTAATACTGTTATGTTGTCATATCTACTATCCTAACTTGATTTCTGACATTTGTTTACTCCATAGGTCCAGACCAAAAATTTTGCTATTTCCTATTCTTCAATGACCAATTTGTCAGAATCCTGAGCATTTCTACACACTATTATTACCTATAACTCATGGTAACACAATTTTTTACTTTGACACTACAAAATTTTACCAGAGATATAATTTTTTTCTTTCAGCATATAATTGGGGTATGAATGTTTAGGTTGCATATATTGCCTTCACCCCACCTGAGTCAGAGCTTCAAGTATGTACATCCCCCAGATGGTGTGCATCACACAAATTAGGTGTGTACATATCCCTCCCCTACCCTCCCATCTGCCTGACACCAGATGAATGTTACTACTATATGTGTACATAAATGTTGATTAGTTAATATCAATTTGATGGTGAGTACATGTAGTGCTTGCTTTTCCATTCTTGAGATACTTCGCTTAGTAGAATGGGCTCCAGCTCTATCCAGGATAATACAAGAGGCACTAGATCACCATTTTTTTTTTTTTTTTTTTTGTGGCTGAGTAGAACTCCATTGTACACATATACCACATTTTAGTAATCCACTCATGTATTGTTGGGCACTGGGGTTGTTTCCACATCTTTGCAATTGTGAATGGTCCTGCTATAAACATTTTAGTGAAGATGTCATTTTTATTGAATGTCTTTTTTTCCTTTGGGTAGATACCCAGTAATGGGATTGCTGGATCAAATGGTAGTTCTAATTGTATCTCTTTGAGATATCTCCATTACTTTTCACAGAGGTTGTACTAGTTTACAGTCCCACCAGCAGTGTAGGAGTGTCCCTATCTCTCTGCATCCACGCCAACATTTATTATTTTGATAAAAGTCATTATAAATTCTATGCTTTGTATGGAACCAGAGAAGACCCCATATAGCAAAAGCAATCGTAAGCAAAAAGAACAAATTGGGAGGCATCAATTTACCAGACTTCAAGCCATACTACAAGGCTATAGTAACTAAAATAGCATGTTACTGGCACAAGAACAGAGACGTAGACCAATGGAACAGAACAGAGAACCCAGATATAAAACCATCCTCATATAGACATCTAAGCTTTGAAAAAGCAGACAAAAACATACACTGGGGAAAAGATTCCTTATTCAATAAATCGTTCTGGGAAAATTGGATAGCCACAAGTAGAAGACTGAAACAGGATCCACACCTCTCACCTCTTACAAAAATCAAATAATGGTGGATAACAGACTTAAACCTAAGGCATGAAACTATAAGAATTCTAGAAGAAAATGTTGGAAAAGCTCTTATAGACATTGGCCTAGGGAAAGAATTTACTAAGAAGTCCCCACAGGCAATCACAGCAACAACAATAAATAAATAGGACCTGATAAAATTAAAAAGCTTCTGCACATCCAAGGAAACTATCACAAGAGCAAACAGACAACCTACAGAATGGCAGAAAATATTTGCATGCTACACATCCTATAAAGAGCTGATAACCAGAATCTATATAGAATTCAGGAAAATCCTCAAAAAAAAAAAATCAAACAACCCCATTAAAAAGTGGGCAAAGGACATGCATGAAAACTTTTCAAAAGAAGACAGACTAAAATGGCCAACAAATATATTAAAAAATGCTCAACATCCCTAATCATCAGGGAAATGCAAATCAAATCTGCAATGAGATATCACTTAACACCAGAGTTGTAATTATACATTGAGAATATGCAAAGTATTCTCTGAAAATGGAAAACAAGATGAATTACTGAGTTCACATCCTGTGCCAGTATTTGTGCTAGGAATTTTTTGATATTTAATAGTCACCACAAACATGTGAATTATAACGGTTCCATTACTACTTGCTAGTGAAAGAACTAAGAGATAATGTTATTAGCACAATTGCCTGTTCTCACGTGTTTCTGCTTTTCTTTATGATTCTCTACCTCACAGTTTGGGAAACAATGACACAACATTTCTTTCTTGTTGTTTTGTTGTAATACCTATCCAATCACCAAACTAGTCAAATAATTTAATCATGGCAGAATCAAAATGTGAGGGGTATAAGTTTGCATTATTACAGTTGGTCTTGTGCCTACATAAAAGTTAAGGATTTCCTTTCTATGAAAGAAGGAGAGACTGGAAGTTATTGCCCAACCAGCTGTCTATAACACAGAAATGGTAAATGTAGAAACATAATTTTAACAAATATATATAGGCAAAGCTGAAGACTCATGCAAAAACAGGACCAAGCCAACTGAATGTATTCAGGCATGGTAACAAATAAAGGAGAGGTTCATGGGTTTGTGTAAACATGTTTGTCCAAGTCATATAAATTTGAGAACTTCTGGGGTAGTTGAACCTGTCATTTCTCCAGCTGATCTAGGTCAATGAATTTAATAAAACCTGAAGTTTCACATACATATTCTACTAACTGATAAATATTGTTGCATGGAGAAAGCATGTGTTGAGACAAGGCATTGCCTCTAATCCCTGTGTCTTTTTTTTTTGAAATTTCCATGGAATTTACCAATCCAGAATTGGATTAGGTTTAGGCGGCTTTCAGGTAGTTAACAGGACGTAACAGTTGGGACACACTGAGAAGAGTGATCATAGGAGAGGTCAAATACATAATGTTTGAGCTGGTTTCTGTAAATAACATTTAAATATCATTTATCAGATCTAATTAGGTAGGGAGGAAGTATGTCAGAAATGATACTTAAGGAAAGACACCATCCCAATGGAAAGTACACTGAAAATGAAAGATCCTGGTTGTAATTTCTATTAGGTGAGTGTAAACTTGATTTATTATAGGGATGAATTTATTTCTGGGCCTTAAGGAAATATAAGGGAAAATGTCTCTAAAGGTAATGCAAGAGATTTGTTGGTGGTGAGGGGAGGACTTCACAACTTACAATATTGGAATTCAAGAATTATTTTGCAGTATTTGGCCAAGAACTTGGGGAGAATAGGAGTAAGACCAGAAACACAGAAATGCTTACTAACGTCTAGCAGATAACTCTCAGTGTGCTTTTTTTTCCCAAAAAAAAAGAAAGAGATGGTATTTATTTTAGCTAGAGTAGGAAGTGCAAGACTGAGGGGGAAAAAATATGTGTAAAAGGAAATCCTCAGCTCAACTTCCAGAAGGCATCGTTCCAGGAGCCATAGGGAGTTGCAAATGATTGGTACAAGTATCCACATAACCATGTTTGACAGATTCTACCATATGTGTCTTGTAGGTGTTATGATTGTCTCCTACTCACCTCACTGGTGAGGGAGGTATTCTATACCCTGAGTGTTGTAAGATGTCTGAACACATGATCTCTAACACTGGACAGGTGAGAGTGGCAGCAGTTTACAAGTCACATATGCTCATAGTCCAGGAGAAGAGGATACTGCTTGCCATGCAGGTCCACATGGGTGTTACACTCAGGAACAGAGTGAACAGCAGGGTCTTTGGGAAATAGGCTTCAGAGTAACAAGAGGGTGAGGTGCTTCCTGGATCCCAGGATAAGATGTGATTGTTTTGTTTGAATAATTTTGTAGGCTGGACACAAGCATACATATGTATGTAATATATATATAGAGAGAGACTGCACATAAATTGGGTTGAATTTTGTCAATTTTCAGAGTGAGTATATAGTATGTATCTTTAGTAAATATGTAAATATCAATAACAAACAAAAATATGGGATGCCTATTTTACACGTTCCAATTCATGCAGATGTCATGAGGATTTGGGGATCCTGGGGATCTTCCTAAAGGAGGAATTTTCAACCTTGGTAATTGACATTTTAAGCCAGAGTATTCTTTGCGATGGGGATCTCCCTATGTGTTATGGGATATTTAGCAGCATTTTTGGAATCCACACTCTAGAGATCCCAGATGCAACTAGCCGACTCAGACAATCAAATAATCCCCTGATATTGTTAATTGGCTCGTAGGGGGAAAACAAGGTAATCTAATTTAAATACATAAGGTTTTTTTTTTTTGAGACAGAGTCTCACTCTGTTGCCTGGGCTAGAGTGCTGTGGTGTCAGCCTAGCTCACAGCAACCTCAAACTCCTTGGCTTAAGTGATCCTCCCGCCTCAGCCTCCTGAGTAACTGGGACTACAGGCATGTGCCACCATGCCCGGCTAATTTTTTCTATGTATTTTTAGTTGGTCAATTAATTTCTTTCTATTTTTAGTAGAGACGGGGTCTCGCTCTTGCTCAGGCTGGTTTCGAACTCCTGAGCTTGAGCGATCCACCCACCTCGGCCTCCCAGAGTGCTAGGATTACAGGCGTGAGCCACCACGCCCGGCCAGGTTTTATCAATTAAACATATTACATATTTACAAATATAAAATATATTGCTTTATCCCATATATTTGTATGAAATATATAAATAAATACATGTACACATACATATATGTATATACTTATATCCAAAAAATCACGGCTCAGAGAAATGTAATAGTGCTTTTTTTCCCCCATGTTTTCTTCTGGTATTCTACAATTTTAAGTCATATATTTACGTCTTTAATCCACTTTGAGTTAAGTTTTGTATATGGCATGAGATAAAGGGATAATTTCATTCTGTGCATGTGGCTATCCAATTTTTAGAAAACTATTTATTGAAGAGAATAAAGGGTCCTTTCTTGACTGTGCGTTTTTGACACCTTTGCATAAAATCAGTTGATCATAAGAGTGTGGATTTATTGCTGGGCTTGGTATTCTGTTCCATTTTTCTCTCTGTTTTTATGCAATTGTCATGCTATTTTAGCTACTATAGCTTTGTAGTATATTTTGAAATCAAGTAGTGTGATGCCTCTAGCTTTCTTCTTGTTGCTCAAGATTGCTTTGTTGTTTGGGGTCTCTTGTGGTTTCATATGAATTATTTAAGATATTTTCTATTTCTGTGAAAACATTCATTGGAATTTTAATAATATATATACATATATGTGTATATATACACACACATTGCATATACAGCTATATCAATATCTATCAATCTAGATAGATAGACATTTCTGTGCTTATGCTAAACTAAAACTTTGTCATTGATGTTTGTCTTAGACAGTTGGCCTGCTATAACAAAGTACCATAGACAGGGTGGCTTATAAAAACAGAAATTTATTACTCAAGTTCCAGAGGCTGGAAGTCCAAGATCAGGTAGTCAGTCCTTAATGGTGTTGGTTGTGACAGTGATAATGATGTTGCTTTGGCTGCTATTGAGAAATTATTAAGAGTCAAAAGAAGTTGATGATAAATAGCTGGTAATATATTCTGTAGAAAAGAATATAAATCAAATAAAAGCTTGGCATTGATTAATTTGAATAATAAATTTAAAATTTTAAAACACATTTTAAAATAGAGAATAATAGATTTAAATATCTAAAGGGATCATTAAAGTCTTTTCTTTCTGTAATCCATTAAAAACCACCACAGGAGAAAAATGCAGTTTGTTAATAAATGACTCTAATTTAATTAAATATAACAGATGTTCAATATAAGTGATCAATACGCAACTAATTACTAGGGAATGGAGGTTTAAAATAAGTTATCAGCTTTGAAATGTGTGAATAGTTTTAGAAAAATGCTTCCATAACTTCACAAAAAATAAGTCTACGAGAAATACCATAGACATTACTGGATGAGTTTTAAAATCTACATATAATATATTGGTTTCAGAGAATATGAATTAAAATTTAAAATATAACTTTAACTATTTACATAAGATGTAGCAATGGTTCAAGACTACTATTAATTAAATGCTATGTTAAACAAATTTTATCTATGGGTATATTTCTTTACTAGGAGTCAGGTACTCCAAAAATTCAGACCAAATAAGAGATCTCTATCTCTATCCATCTATCTATCTATCCCTATCTATATCTATATATTAACAATTGTGATATATAGATACAGGGTGTCTGAAAGTCCCCAGACCTGCAGTTGGCAAGCTGGAGGCCCATGAGAGTAGCCAGTGTAGTTCCAGTGTGAGTCCAAAGGCCTAAACCCCAGGAGAGCTGATGCTGTAGTTCCATTCTGAAGGCCATTAAGCTGGAGACCCAGGAAAACCTAACACTCCATTTTGAGTATAAAGAGAAAAAAAAAAACAAAAAGCTATGTCTCAGCTTAAAGACAGTCAGGTAGGAGAAATTACCCCTAGTTTGGGGGAAGGCCTTACTTTTTGTCATCTTTTTAACTGACTGGATCAGGACCACCCACATTTGGGAGGGCAATCTTCTTTACTCGGTCTATCAAATTAAATGTTAAACTCATCAAAAACAGCCTCTCAGAAACAGACAGAATAATGATTGACCAAATATCTAGGCACACCATGGCCTAGTCAAGGTGACACATAAAATTAACTGTCACAAGTTGACCTATTGTTAACTTTGCTCCCATACACATCTTCTTAAATCATACTCGATCTCCAAGTGGAGACAGTTGAAAAGGTCATGATTTCTACTAGCATAAGAGAACTATCCTTATGTATAATCAAAAACACAGTAACCCTTACTTTTTCCCTGATATCCCACAATTTAAATACTATGATGTAAAATTAACAATACCAAAATACTGAGATATAAAGTCTATGCAAGTATAAGATGACAAGGGAATAAAAGAGGGAAGTACACAAAAATATTATATACACACAAACAAACAAAACAAAATAAGGAGGAAAAACTAATTGTAATCCTCATTTCTGTAACTGGTCATGTTGTCATAGCTGGGATTTATAATTAACTTTTTCCACTATCTATGCCTTATTCCCTTTTCTTTCAGCAAGTACTAGGTGTTTTACCTAGTGGAATGGCACAAACCTTAATTTCTGAAGGGTAGGGGTCAGGAACAGCCCTGCCTGGATTGGATTGTTTTAGTTTGATCCATCATCACATTGACCATAATGATCACAGGGCAGGGTAATACTAAGAGATGCCCTGATACAGTTCTTGCCTTCCAAACCTCCTCTTCCTTATCTCCATTGTGGAGTAATAGTCCAATTTCCTCAGGAACAAGTCAGGATCGGTCACCCCAGCCAGCACAGTAAAACTCTCCTTTGCCTGTTGATTCAGAACCATAAGAAGCCCAGAGTGAATGGGCGTCAGTCTTAAGTTCCAGTTGAATGGAAATGTCTCCTGGTGGAAGCATTCCTCCCTCTGGAACTATGACCTCTAGGCCAGCAAAGAATAAGGTAAAGGGAAAAGAAGAAAAATCATGTTAGTGCATAACTAAGGGTAGTGGTGAATACTGCCACCCTTTGATTCATGGATCAGGCTATGGGAGAAATAGCACCATACATTGGATGATGATTCAAAGCATGTATCTCCTTATGGAGACTCTTACCCCAGCCTTGTACGGCATTGCCACCTAGATGGCCTATAACTGAGCCTCCAAAAGGCCACTGCACTATTCTATTAATATCAAATCAGCTGCTTCAGAATGGTGAGGGACATAGTATGATCAGTGAATCCTGTGAGCATGGGCCCATTCATTGCCAGGATACATTTGCTGTGAAGTGAGTTCCTTGATCAGAAGCAATGCTCTTTAGAGTATCATGACAGTGGATAAGGCATTCTGTAAGTCCACAGATGGTAGTTTGGGCAAAATCATTGCAGGCAAAGAAGGTAAATCCATATCCAGAGTATCTATCAGTAAGAACAAGATGCTGCCTCTTTCATGATGGAAGCAGTTCAATTTAATCAGCCTGAAACCAGGTAGCTGATAATCAACTATCAAGTATTAATTGTTGGTGTCTGCTGCTGGCAGATTGGGCACTCACCAGTGGCAGTAACCAGGTCCTTGTCGTGGAAGTCCATGTTCTGAGCCCATGCCTAACCTCTATCCCTGCATCATGGCCACTTTATTCATGAGCCCAATAGGCCATAATGGGGGAGGGGCTGGGGAGAGGTGACTGGTATACATAGAATAGGTCATCCTGTCTACTTGGTTACTAAATATTCTCCTCTGCACGAAACCGAGACAGATCAGGCATCTCTAACTCACTCACAGTGGAGCATCTTTTGGTCCATGTTTTGGTTCACCAGGCAAACAATTAGAGCCCTTTCTGATCACCCAAACTCTAACTTTAACTTTAGAACTTTGCATAGTGAACTCACATTAGTAAAGTTGACTTTCTTTACTATTGGAAATAGAGTCATTAGCATATTTAAATCTAACTTCATTAGAAAACCAATTCCAGAAACCCAAGAACTAATACAGAAAACTCATTCATAAAATTTTACTCCTCTAGAACCACTCTTCTTATCAAAATCTTATTAGTTAAGGTCTCTAGAGAAACAGAACAAATAGGATTGAAATATATACACATATATACATACACTTGTGTTTGTGTGCATATATATATGATTTATTAGAAAGAATTGGTTCATGAGATAATGGAGACTGACAAGTCCCAAGATAAGCAGTCAGTAGGCTGCAGCAAGGAGAGGCAATGGTGTAGCTGCAGTTTAAGTCCAAAGGCCGGAGAACCAGGAAACCTAATGCTGTAGTTCCAGCCCAAAGCCTCGTAACCTGGAGACCAAGGTAGACCTGATGTTTCAGTTAAATATGAAGGCAGAGAAAACCTTGTGTTCCATCTTGAAGGAAGTCAGGTGGGAAGAATTTCCTCATATTCAGGGGAGGGCCACCTTTTATGTTCTATTCAGGCTTTGAACTGACTAGAGGAGGGACACTGCATTAGGAAGGACAATTCTCTTTATTCAGTCTATCAATTTAAATATTGAAGTCTTAAAAACCACCTTCACAGAGGTACCCAGAATACATTTGTCCAAATATCCTGGAATTCCATAGCCAAGTAATGTTCATGCATAAAATTAGCTATCATGATATCCTACCAACTTTTCACACATGTATGTTAATTATTGTCAGGATCACTGAAACTCCAATAAATAATACACATTTTATATTAGGATATAAGGATCAGTAACAAGAGCGATGCTAATCCAAGATTGAAAAGGCATTTGCTGGGTGGATATCCCTGCAGAAGTATTCTCTAGTGTGAAGTTACAGTGGCCTTTGTGCAAAGTTGTGGGGTTTTGCAGTCTTTTGTGAGTTTTTTTGTTGTCAGGAATTTATGCAGGAGTCTCTTCATAGACTTCCCTGGCTCTATTTGTCAGGGTTGTTTTTATTTATTTTTAACACAAGTGTCTATTTTTATTCTGAGAACTTTTCACATTTCTCCCTTTTAATTAAGATTTTTAAAATATCACTGCTCAATTATCATGTAGTTAGGTTTTGATGTGTCTCTGCTGGAACAGATCTGTCTTGACTTAAATTTCCAATTGGAGGGAGTGAATGGCAGCTAGGAGTCGGTGCTGAAATCATTTTAGCCACATTTGAACATCAAGGGAGGTTTAAAGAGAGTGGCTCTCAAGTTAACTCTAACTAGAGTCCCTTATTAAGTTTAATTTTGTCTACTTCGTCATCTTTTGTTAATATCTCAAAATGTGAGGCAAGCATTATTTTGTTAGAAGTTGTAATTCTCTTAAAATGTGACGAGTAACAGATACAAAGTTTAAAAAGTGAAATTACAGAGTACAATTAATAATAATATAGAATCTCAGTTTGCATAATAGTTTTGAGCCAGGAACCTAGGCTTAAAGGCAGCCAATTAAATAAACAATATGTCAATTGTCCTGCCAAGTGAAAAAATAGAGTGTTATGAGGGGTAGGAGTATCATTATGATATGGAGTCTCGTTTCATTATCTTGTTTTCTCATCCTGGTTTGCCGTTTGAATGTCTCTGGTTATAGCAGGGGGCAGTTAGGTTAACTTTTTGTGTGATCCATACATCAGATGTGAGCTTATTCTCTAAAATTTATCTAGTTTTAGCTGATAGGGCTTTAGAAACAGAGTAGTTCTGGTTTTTAGTAATTCCATGGAAGAAAGTTGGATTGGGGGGTCTAGACGAAGTCAGCCTCTAATATAGTCTAGAAATAGATATCGAGAAATGAAAAGCAATACACAGAAGGTTATAGAGAGCATGCTGGGGTTCCCAGAGAGGAATTACTCACATTATTCCTTTTTTAAGGGGAAATGATGTGACTTTAATATTTCTTTAGAGTCTATCAGAATACTGTATTAATTTTAATAGCTGTGTAACAAATTATTACAAACTTAACTTAAAACAACCACAATTTAATATCTTGCAGTATATCAGGTTAGAAGCCTGGGATGGATGCAGTGGTTGTTCTCAGAGTCTCACAGGCTGCAGTCAGGATGGCATCAGGGCTGTATTGTCATCTGGATCTTGCAGTCTTCTTCCAAGTACATTCAGGCTGTTGGCAGAATTTAGTTCCTGTGTTCTTGTGGCCCTAAGACCAAGGCCCTCATCTCTTAGAAGATGCCCTTCTCAGGCTTTTCAATACATGGTTGGTTGTTTCTCCTTCCTTGTGGGAGGATAGTAGTGTCTGACTTATTTCTTTTTTTTATAGTTAAAATTTTGACTTATTTGAAATACTTATGGAATTTTCTACCCACTAAGAGAAAAATAACATTCATGAGACATTTTAAAAAATTAATCAGTATGTGATCAGACCATTAAAAGAAAGCATTAATTCCAAAAGGTAAAACTTGCATGGGGCCCATTTACTGGCCATAATGCAATAAAACTGTCAATGAATGAATAATAGGTAACAACAATATTACCAACCCTTAAACACTTGAATATTGAACTCTTTCAGAGATCTATTTTGTTAAAAAAAAAACAATCAAAAATGGATATTGAAATTACAGACATTTAGAATACAAATAAAATGAGAGCACAAATATCAAAACTGTGGAGTCCGACCAAAGCTATATTTAGATTTCTCCAAGTTTGTTTATGTTGTCACAAATGACAAGATTTTCTTTCCATTGTATATATATATATATATATGCACTATGTATATACACACCATACATTCTTTATCTGTTCATCTGCTGTTGGGCATTTAGGTTGATTCCGTATCTGGAGTGTTGTGAATAGTGCTGCAATAAACATGGGGGTACAGATATCTCTTCAACATACTGATTTTATGTTCCAGTAGTGGATTCTGGATCATATGGCAGTTCCACTTTTAATGTTTTAAGGAAAACCCATATTGTTTTCCATACTGTTCAGTTGCTTGAAAAGAATTGACATTAGTTTTTGTTTTGTTTTGTTTTAAACATTTGGTACAATTCAGTGGTCAAGCTGTCAGATCTTGGGCTTTTCTTTGATGGGAGACCTTGTATGACTGATTCAATATTTTCACTCATTTTTGGTCTGTTCAGATTTCCTATTTTTTCATGATTCACTTTGGTTGTATGTGTCTAAGAATTTATCTATTTCTTCCAGGTTTTCCAATTTGTTGGCATATGGTTGTTCATAATAGTCTGTTATGATCCTTTGTATTTCTATTGTATCAATTATAATGTCTACTTGTTTATCTCTGCTTTTATTATTTAAGTTTTCTCTCTTTCTTCTTAGCCTAGATAAAAGTTTGTCCATGTTATTACTTTTTAAAAATACCAATCTTAGTTTCTTCATCTGTAAAATCCAAGACATCGGGGATGTCTAGAAATGCCTTCAGTGGCCTAGGTTGCTGGGCATTTGTGTCTGCAATGGTACTGCCTTGCTGGGGGAATGGGGGTCTTCCTGTGGATTTTCAGGCAGAAGGTGACTGCGTGTGGTGGGTCTTCTGTCCCTGGATCAACTTCCCTGCCATGCAGAACTGCCTCTTCCCTGAGCGTAGGGCCCCACATGGGATCCATCGCCAGAGTCAGGCCATTCTGCTGAGCATAGGCTGTGATTATCTGAAGTTTTGTTGCTGCAGCCACCTGCATGATCATGGTAGAGTAACATCATAGCCTCCGGGATGGAGAGATACAGTGGCTCCTGGCCCTCAGAGCAGGATGCATTCTAGCAGTGGCTCCAGTTTCAAGATGGTGTCCTGCAGTAGCAGCTCAGGTCATGGGGATACAGGGGTGCACAACATGGACTCCTACTCTGGAGCAATGCAGCCCTGTGAACTCCAGAGAGTTCCCCAAACCGAGCTCAGGGCCTGTAAAGGAGGACTCCAGGAATTTCCTGTAGCAAGGGGTGCAGATGTCTGTGCTGGTAATAGGGAATGCTGAGGGCCTCCTGCCTACCTTTTTCCTATAAGGAGAAGTTCCTTCCGGCCCTGAGCCCATCCGAGCAGGGGAGAGGAATGGGCAGAGGCAGTGTTTCGACCTCCTGTGTGTGCTACTACCATCTGGATTTTCAGGCTCCACAGGGATTCCACCAATTCCTTCCTGTACTTCAGCACTGTCCTCAGATACTCCAGTCCAAATGTAGTTGTTTCTTTATTGTTGTTGTTGTTGTCATTGTTGTTTTTGTGTGAGAGACTACAGCTAGGGACCTGTAGTCTGCCGTCTTGCTGACATCATTCTCCTGATTTTATTTAAAATAAGTTCAAGTACCTCAGTTATATTTAATAAAGATATGTAATTTACAAATGGTCAAGTCACTAAGTAGCCAGGAAAAAGTAAATGTAATATATATAGTGACCTTTTTGACTTGACTTTCTGGTGGTTGTAACATAATGCACTAAAAGCATTGACCTTTTAATGTTTATGACCTTCCATTAGAGATGGTTGCCTAAACAGGTTACAGTGATGCTTTCAAAAATAATTTGCTTAAAAATTATTATAAAAATAATTTAGTTGAATATCTACACACAGAAATTGCTTGCAAGGCCTGCATTTGAATTTTATTCTGCAACATTGGCTTCAATAAAAATTAAATAGCTTCAGACCAACTAGAGTAAAGAAGTACTGTTAGAATGATTTAATGATCTAATATAGAGAATAGTTTAACATAAAATATTTTCATCTTTAAATTCCTAGAAAAATAAGACATATTCTATTCAATTTTACATACAATTTTGGTTCATTTATAATTCATATTCTCTACAAACAGGAAGAAATTTGAGGTAGATTTCAATGTCTTATAATTGAAATCTGAAATATGGACGGTAATAGCTTATAATTGGTTTGCATCACAGTTGCATTGCTTTTAGGCATTTTTGTAAGTAGTTTAGGTCAAGTTCTTTACTAATACATGTTTTCTTATAAATTTTGTTTTATTCATATATAGAGATAGATAGATAGATAGATAGAGTCAGGAGACCCAACAATTCTGCAACTTTTGATGAATTAATGTAATTCTTACATACTTTAAATGATACACATTTTAATAACGCCTATAGTTTATAGGTTCCCTGCTCTGTCAGATGTTTATTATATAATTATTCTAATCTTAAAAAAATTTAGCAATATTGCTCCCTTCTTTTCAGAAACGAAGAACTTGTATCTCAAAAAAGTTAAGTAATTTGGTCTAGTTTGTTCAATTACTAAGAAAAATACCCAACTATGCATATATGCCATCTCAATACAGACCAATAATACACTATCAATAAATACTTTGATAAAGACTTGGAACATTTTTATGAATATATTTAACAACTATTAAAATTATGTTTCTGAAAGAATGTAAGAAAATATTCCATATATAACTCAGGAAAATCAGCAAAGAAAAATCAAACAACCCTATCAAAAAGTGGG
>VBSM01003039.1:22504183-22550111 GCA_008086735.1 Cheirogaleus medius
TGTTATTAGACCTTTATCAGAAGTGTAGAGAGCAAATATTTTCTCCCATTCTGTTGGTTATCTATTTGGTCTAATGATAGTTTCCTTGGCTGTGCAGAAACTTTTTAATTTGATCAGATCCCAGAAACTTTATAACATGTCAAAAGCATATTGATAGAACTCCTAATCACTAAAGAAATACAGGAATTTTGTATTATGATTTATAAAAATTAATTAGTGGAACCATGACAGGAAACTATGAAAAGTAAAGGCAACATGTTAAATTGGATTGATGCCACATAACAATCATAATATAAAAAACCTTGCTCAGTTTCATCATTCCTATCTGTTTAATTACAGGAAAATGGCAAAATCTCTTTACATTTATTTAGGAAAAAGGTAAAATGTTACTTATTTCCAAGTATTCTTATAACAATCATGTGATATTCTTGTACTCTTCTAACTTCCTTCTTTCTGTCATTAAGCATGTATTACATCATTATAACTGTCTTTAGAAATGTATCTATGCATAATTATAAATAAGTCTTCCAAACTCATTGAGGCAGCCATGTAAATAAATATTTCCAATACAAAAGAATAGGGTTAATTTAGGGCACACTTAGATAGTCCAAAAAGCCAAGAGAGGCATGGTACCATAGAATGAGAATTTCAAATGCAAATTTCTGCCCCTGTACAACATGGTCAAATGAAATTTTATCGATATAATTAATAATAGTCTATATTATGAGAAAAATATAATGGAGAGTTAGGCTAGAGTGTCCATAATGATTTATTTTATTATCATACCCTTCTTTGAACTATTAGGAGCAATGAGATAATATCTCTTCATGAATTTTATTTTAAATCTGTTTATATTATTAACTAAGGCTATTGTCAACAATGTGCATGCTTTCTTCACAAGGGAGGGAATAAAATTTTACCAGGATGGACTTATGTCTGCTTTTCTGAGGTTAGTGATCCTAAAGCAACCACTACCTCTTCCCAAGACTATAAAACATGTCTTACTCAGAGACAAGATGTGACTCAAAATAGGATAAGAAACAAATACTAAGGCTACATTGTAACAAAGGCTAACAATCATTCTTTAGTCTATTTCTTAAAGATTGGTGATATTACCCAATTTTTAACTAGATTTTATGCAATAAATCCAAATGGTAATATTAAATGTGCAAATCATATCTTCAAATGAAACCCCTTCTGATGTTAAATTATTAGGAAAAAATAAGCTTGATAATAATGAGTAAAATAATTAAATTCTATATTTCACCACCCTAACATTTCTTTTTCTTCAATCTCAACCAAAGATTTTCATATACTGTTAGGTGGAGCCATATGTTTTCATTAACTATATCTTGATTGTCTCCTACCAGCAACTGCATACTTATTTCAGTACTTGCCAAGCGAAATTATTAAATAATTCACTCTGTAGTCTGCCACATACCCTATTACTTCTAAGAAATGGAATTTTCATTAGAATTTGTAAGGTTACCCTGATATCAGTCTCATTGAAACAGAAGTTTTAAAACCAAGAGCAAATCACCAAATGTCAAGTAATTTTCTGAATTAAATTTATGTTTCTGGAACCCAATAAAGAGTTCAGTACAGATATCTATGTCTGAAAATTGTAATATGTATTTAAAAATCCACCCCACTTATTAATTTTTTCAATAAATGTGAATGGCTTGAACTGCTCACTAAAGAGACATCGGCTGGCTGAATGGATACTGTACACAAGCCAACTATCTGTTGTCTTCAGGAAACACATTTGACCCACAAGGATGCATTCAGACTCAAGGTGAAGGGATGAAAAACAATGTTCCATGCAAATGGAAAACAAAAGAAAGCTGGTATAGCACTTCTGATTTCAGATAATTTAGTCTTCAAATCAACAAAACTAATGGAAGACAAATATGGACTTTATATAATGGTAAAGGGAACAATTCAACATGAAGACAAAACAATCTTAAATATTTAAACACCTGACATGGGAGCACCCAGATTCATAAAGCAAATCCTACTTGATCTAAACAAAAAGATAGCAGCACCAAAATAGCTGGGGACTTCAACACCCTGCTGACAGAACTGGACAAACCCTCCCAACAGAAAGTAAACAAGAAAAGAAGGGACTGTCTGAAGGTTTTTCCACAGTTGTGGAATTCATAAGGCTTCTCCCAGTATGAATGCTCTTATGTCGTGTAAGGTAAGAACTTGAGTTGTAGGCTTTCCAATACTGATTACACCTAAAAGTTTTCTCTCCAGTGTAGATTCTCATAAGCAACTTCACGGATGAGTGGAAGTTGCTCTGTAATGCTTTCCCACACTGACTACATTCAAAGATTTCCCTCTAATATGTTTTATCATGCGTTTTTAGGCATTGGTTTGAACTTAAGACTTTCCCACAGTCCCTTCATTCAAAGGATTTCTCTCTTGCATGTTATATTTTGTGCACAACGGCATAAGGGCTCATACTGAAGGCATTCCCAATTTTTTTTCCATTGATAGGATTTTTTCCCCCAGGATGAACTCTCTCATGTGGTAAAAGATATGAACAATCTTTGAGAGCTTTCCCAGAATGAAGGCATTGATAGCATTGATAGGATTTCTCTTCAGTATGAATATGCTTATTCTGAGTAACGCTATGTTTCATATTCAAGGCTTCAACAACTTTATTACATTCAATGGGTTTGCTTCTATAAGTTTGCTCCTGTGGATTAAAATATGAAATGAAATTTGAAATGATTGAAAAAATAAAAAATAAAATAAAATATGGGTAATGACCACTGAATTAATCATATTCATTATATTGATTGGTATTCCACATATACATAAATTTTGATATGTCTAAGAAACACTATATTAGGATTAGTGTCTAACATTTACTTAGTGAATATGTAATTTCTTGCCTGTTTGGGTTTATCAAAATGAATGTTACATCAGATAATTCCATCACAGACTCTTCAACACAGTTTTATGATTGTTTTGTATTGTATTATATTGTAAACATTCAGTTTCTGATCTCTATTTGTGAAAATAATTACTTGGGAAGATCTGCAAACATTTTCATAAGTAGTTTTGGAACAAGGTTTTTTAAGTTTACTTCAAGTTAATGGTATTTAGAAAATCTCTTGTTTTCTATTTTCTATTTCTACCCTCCAGTTCACATGCTTCTTTTCTACTATATGGAATTTTGGATTATTAATGTGGAGGACAAGAAATTTCATCATGTTAATCTCATGTTATTCTTTCCATTGGTTCTTCCTTTTTCCAAACTATCTTGCTTATGATGTGATCATTTGGTTTTAAGGAAAATCATGACATCTGAACCAGGATATTCTTGAATTCTTCTCTCTATCATCTTTAGTTCATATTTTCTTGCTCCAACTAGGGGAGTAAAGTTAGCTTCCTGAGTTGATGTCTCAGTAAAGCCAATTTCTGTAGTTCTCTAACATCACATTTCTATATAGTTTTCTCTAAGACACCCATTCTTTTTTGGTGAAGTCCATGGCCATATCCTTAAATGTTACTGAGCTTTGTAACTCAGAAGGGAAGTCTTCCACCTTTGTGATCCTTTCATGGGCACAGACCAGGTTTTTAATCTGAAAAGCAATTATAATGGGAAGATGTGTGACTGTCATTTTACAAATCTGCACATAAATATACCCAGAAAGCAACCAGGAGAACCACAATACTTCTTTTATTGCTTCTATGATTCATGCCAGGCTGGGCTTGAGGCACATAGAAACTCATAGGTCAGCAAGGCAAAAGATTGAGTCAGGCTTTTGCTCTCATACTTCTGAGTTACAGCATACTTTCTGTCTTAAATATGGTGTTCTGAGAACTAAAATGAACATATATAATTTTCTACATGATTGGTAATTTGCCATTTGGGACATATAAAACCTCATTTTCTCAAAGCAAAGCAAGGAAACATTAAATACTGATATCCATGTAAGGATTATGTATATATACATTCAATACATTCTAAAAACTTAATAGGTGAATAAGTTTTAATTTTATTAGAGGAATTGAGTTGTCCATAAACAAGTATATGGCTAGTATTACCCTTGTTGCTATAAAAATTAATTATGCATTCAGGGTAATCATTTGGTCTGCAAATATAAAACAGGTACAATATACAGAGATCTGTACAATATAAATTGCAGTGTATAATATGAAGAGGGGAAAATATGCCACTCTAACAGAATTTGGATTCCATGTAAGGGTTGCAGTTGTGAGTTGCCTCCAAGTTAAAGGAGTGAGAACATGAAATCATTGGGTGATCCTAACACTTAAAATCAGAAATAATTTTGCATTAATGTCTACAAGTAATTTGGCAAGCCTTTCTGAGCATGAGTTTGAGATAATATAAGTTAACAGCTATAATATACTTTTGGAAAATTTTATATTTTGTAGTCAGAGTTGAGGGCACTAATGGGTCAGTGATGAAAAGCTTTAGCTGCTGGCATATCCATTGTTCCATGACTAGAGATAACATTAGAATTTATATCTTCATTCATCTTTGTAGTCATAAAGTATAGTCACTGAACAACACTCCTCCACAGAAATACCTCTGTGAGATTCATCCTCTCTTGGGTCTTCTGGAGCTCTGAATGTATCACTGTGTCCCCACGAAGTGGTATTGCTAGAATAAGAAATAAAATACTCTAAACTTTATCATTTTTCAAATAATGAATCTTTCTGTTTTCTCAGGAGATAAAATGCAATGCACAATATTCGATGAGATGAGCCAAGAATAGGGCCCAGAAAGATACAAACATCTTATAGAAAACTGGTAGCAAATGTTCAGACTTTGAAATAAATAATTCCAGAGCTTCTGCTTTGTGAAATCAAGGGAAGTCCTCAAATGTGAAAAACATGGCCTTCTTACTGTTTTTCTGCTAGTTTATCTGAGGAGTTGCTGTGACACTAAAGTTCTATGAAGGACCTGGGGAAAGGAGCATTGAAACTGATATGCTATATTTCTGCAAGACAGTCCTGAACATTTAACATTTGTTTGCCTCCCAGAATTGACCTCCATGCAACATCCTTGAGTTAAGACCAATTTAGAAACATCCTAAGTACATATTATTTATAGAGGAACAGACAGAAAAACAAACCAGTTAGAAGCTTAAAAGCTTAATAGAACCAGGAAAGAGAAAGTTTTGAAGAGCCCTCCTGTGTACATGTGCTAGGCTGTACCCACATACAAGCAATTACAACAAAACACAGACCACACTTAATAACATTTACACAGCTGTATACAGACTCAACAACATACAGCAGAAGCACCAGGGGTGAAAGAAAACCTCTAACCAAACACTGAAAAATGAGCTATGCTAACCAAGGGTCAACTCCTAGAAAGCCAGGCTGAAAATAAGATCACACTCATCTGTGGCCATCTGAAACACTGGGCAAGACCAGGCTTGCCTCTCAGTACCAATCATAGAGGAAATTTCCATTCTACCAGTCCCTACATCCCTAGAGGTATTATGGATTGGTTTATGTGCCCACTTCCCTCTATTCATATGTTGAAATCCTAACCCTCAGCACCTCAGAAAGTATGATAGTAAAAGTATCCTGTAGGTAATTACAAGAAAGATATAATTGTATATTTGTTCTCCTTTCTTAACTGATTTTAAAAGCAAGTTTGAGACCAAGAGTTTGAGGCTGCTGTGAGCTATAATCCCACCACTCCACTCTAACCTGAGCAACAGAGCAAGGTTCCATCTCTAAATAAATAAATAAAAAGATAAATTTGATAAAATAATATATGCATAACTGTAATGTTGAGAGAATGACATATAGAAGAACAATATATTTGACAACAGCTAGAAGAGAGAGATAGGAGAAAAACTGAATTGGAACTGAGAAATGACACCAGATGGTAACTTGAGGGCACAGCAAGAATTTAAGAGAACCATTAATTAGGTAAGAAATTGAAGATAATAACATAGAATAAATATAGACATTCCCCTTTTCTTCTCAAAGTTTCTTAAAAGGAAAAATACCTCATATATATCTTTATATATGATATATATAAATATATATAAAGTAACAATTATAAAAATGTCAGGTTTTTAACTATACATAGATACAGTTTACATAAAAAGAATAACACAATAATGGAGAGGAGAAGTATAGCAATATGATTTCTATATTTTACTAAGAAGTCAGTATAAATCTGATTTAGATTCTCGTAAGATATGTATTGTAAATGCAAGAGAAATCTCTATGAAATGAAGTGAATTAAAATGTTGCACTAAAACATATTCAATTAATATAAAAGAAGCAAATAGAAGAATAAAGGAAAAAACACAAGAAATAAGACATATATAAAAATAGATGTAAAACTAGCCATATGAATGGATACAATAATTGTGAATTAATCAAAACAAAAGATAGAGATTGTCAGATTTATTACAAAATAATAAGATCCAACTACTTTCTATTTATAGGAGACATAATTTAGTTCCAATGACACAAATAAAATGTCTCTAATTTAGTAAAGTGAAAGGATAAAAAAGATACACAATGTAATAAAAACCATAAAATGAGCTGTACTGGCTATAGTAATATCAGAGGAAATAGATTGTAATACAAATTATCTTATAGTGGTAAATATAAATATTTAATAGTCATTAAAGAGTCAAGACATCCAGAGATCAAGAGGATATTACAATTATAGACATGTTTGCACCTAACACAAGAACTCAAAAATACAGAAGAAGAAAACTGGCATAAATGAAGATCAAAGAGGATATCAAAAAAAATTGAAGATGCCAATCATCCACTTTCAAAATAATAATAGAACATCTGGAAAGAAGATCAAGTCAACATAAAACTTAAAAAACACTAAATACCAACTGGACTTAATAACCATGCATCAAAACATCTACCAAACAATAGCAAAATATTTATTCTTCTCAATCACAAGTGGAATATTCTCCAGGGTAGAATATATGCTGGCCATAAAACAAGTCACACATTTATTATGATTGAATTCATGCAAAGTATGTTCTCTGACCACAGTGGAATTTCATTACAAATTTAAAGTACATTTGAAAATATTAACAGAAGGAAGTTAAGGAATTCACACTTATGTGGGTATAAACAACACAATAGAAAATACTTATAGATGTATGAACACAAAATCACCGCCTACCAAAATTTATGGCTTGTACCTAAGTGCCACTCAGGGGAAATTTATAGCTTAAATATCTATATGTGTGTGTATATATATATATATATATGTATATATACATACATACATACCGTGTTTCACAGAAAATAAGACAGGGTCTTATATTTATTTTTCCTCAAGAAGACACCCTAGGAATTATTTTCAGGGGATGTGTTATTTTTTTAAAGTACGGTACAACAATCTACATTTATTCAAATATAGTTAAGTCATCTTCTTCTGGAACATCATCACAACTCTCCAAACCCAGAATTCCATCCTGAATTTCTTGCAACTCTATTTCCTTTAGAACCATTGGCCCCAATCTCTCATGTCAAGCAATAGAGCTCTCATAGGGCAGATGAGAAGGGCTACTCATCTTCTTTACCCTCCGTGACGAAATGCATGGGTTGTGGAGATATTCTGCGTAGCCACACCCAACACTAGGTCTTATTTTTGGAGTAGGGCTTATATTGTGCAAATGCTTAGAAATCCTGTTAGGGCTTATTTTATGAGTAGGTCTTATTTTTGGGGAAACACGTTGTATACACACACACACATATATAAATATGTATGTATATACACACACACTTATATACATTGATTTTTTATCTTGAGACTTTGCTGAATTTATTGATCAATTTCAGAAATCTCTTGGTGGAATCTTTGGGATTTTCTAGATATAAGATTATGTTGTCAGCAAAAAGTGGTAGTTTGACTTCTTCTTTATCAATTTGGATACCCTTAACTTTTTTCTCTTCCCTGTTTGCTCTGGCTAGGACTTTCATCACTACGTTGAATAGAAGTGATGACATTGGACATCCTTGTTTTGTTACAGTTCTTAGTGGGGATATTTTCAGCTTTTCCACATTCAGTATGATGTTGGCTGTGGGTTTGTCATATATGGCTTTTATAATTTTGAGATATGTTCCTTCTACACCTAGTTTGTTGAGTTTTTATCATGAAAGGGTGCTAAATTTTGTCGAATGCTCTTTCTGCATCTAATTAGATAGTCATACCATCTTCGTTTTAGCTTTTGTTCATGTGGTGAATCATATATGTCAATTTTTATATGTTAAACCATCCTTGCATCCCTGGGATAAAGCCCACCTGGTCATGGTGGATTATTATTATTATATTTGATGTACTGTTGAGTTTCATTTGTTAGTATTTTACTGAGGAATTTTTCATCTATATTCATAAGGGCTATTGGTCTGTAGTTTTTTGCCTTTTCCTGGCTTTGTTAACAGGGTAATACTGGCTTCATAGAATGATTTGAGGAGTATTCCCTCCTTCTTTCTCTTATGGTATAATTTCTGCAGTGTGGGTACCAATTCATCTTTGTAGGTCTGATAAAATTTGCCTGTGAATCCATCTGGCCTGGAGCTTTTTCTTATTTGAAGATTTTTCATTGCTGCTTCAATCTTGTTGCTTATTATTGTTTGGTTCCGTAATTCTGTTTCCTCCTGATTGAGTCTTGGGAAGTTTTGTGATTCCAAGAAATTGTCCATTTCCTCTATGCTTTTGAGTTTATGTGCATAGAAGTTTCCATAGTATTCAAGATGATGTTCTATATTTCTGTGGTATCAGTTTTAATATCTCCTTTTTCATTTCTGATTGAGCTTATTTGGGTCCTTTCTCTTCTAATCCTAGTTTATGTAGCAACAGATCTGTCAATTTTATTTATCTTTTTAAAGAACCCACTTTTTGTTTCATTGATCTTCTATATTATTTTCTTATTTTCAATTTCATATAGTTCTGCTCTGACCTTAGTTAGTTCTTTTCTCCTGCTGACTTTGGGTTTAGTTTGCACTTCCCTTTCTAAATCTTTGAGATATGTCATTAAATTTGTAATTTGTGATCCTTCTGTCTTTTTTTTCTGTAGGCCTTTAAATAAGTAGGATACGTTTGTATAGAATAAGAGTACAGAAAAAAATTTCAAGGATTTTTGATGAGGTTGGCAAAATTGCTACAGGGTATGAAGAAAATCTACAAGAAAATAAAATAATGTTAAATTGTTCTCTATCTATCTACAGAACCTATACACTATAATACAAAGTTCCTACAAGTGGATCTACCATTTGATCGAGCAATCCCATTACAGGGCATCTACCCAAAAGATCAAAGGACACTCTACAAAAAAGACACCTGCACTCAAATGTTTATAGCAGCACAATTCATAATTGCAAAGCTGTGGAAACAACCCAAGTGCCCATCAATTCATGAGTGGATTAATAAAATGTGGTATATGTATACCATGGAGTACTATTCAGCTCTAAGAAATAATGGTGATATAGCACATCTTGTATTTGCCTGGATAGAGCTGAAACCCATACTATTAAGTGAAGTATCCCAAGAATGGAAAAACAAGCACCACATATACTCACCAGCAAACTGGTATTAACTGAGCAGCACCTAAGTGGACACATAGGAACTACATTAATGGGTGGGTGGGAGGGGCGAGGGGGTGGGTATATACATACATAATGAGTGAGATGTGCACCATCTGAGGGATGGTCACACTTGAAGCTCAGACTTGTGGGGGGAAGGGGGCAAGAGCATTATTTGAAACCTGAAAATTTGTACCCCCATAATACGCTGAAATAAAAAAAAAGTATTTCTTAAAGAATAAAAGTTGAAAGTAGAAAAAAAAAGTTCCTAACATTCAAACATCATTATTTTGCTGCTCAAATCCAAATTTCTGACTAAAATTCTATTCTGTAGCTGAATTGTGATTTATGGCCTTTGAAGATCATATTTTGGAGTCTCTTTTAACTGATACTTGGCTTCAATTATGGCAGTTAATTGTGCCACATATAAAAATGTTACTTCGCATGAGGGGTCAGCAAACACTTGGATACTCCTTGGTTCTTTAAAACCATACTATTATTCTTTCATTTAATTTTTTCCCACAAGTTTTCACAGCATCTAGTAATAAACAATCTTTATTAAATTCCAAAATGGCAGCATTGCTTTAGGGTTTCTTTAGCATAGTTTATTTTTCCAGCAGGTGTAGGTTAGACACTGGCCCTGCTGCCACTGAGAGATCCACTAGTTGGGATTAGAGCAGTAAATGCTGGAAATTAGAGATGGGTCAGCACTCTTTTTCTGCTGAAACACCCTGGCAGGTTATCAAGTCATTAGAAGAAAAATATAGTTGGGTGAGGGGTGACCACCACTCTTCTCTTTTCTTTCAAGCTCTGCATTGCCGAAACCATGAGAAGTTGGGCCATAATCTTATACATACAATTACAATGTTTCCATGTAGCTCAAATAATGGATTATAAATTAATATAAAGGCTCATTTGCTATTTGTCTCCTTTGGAGCCCAATTTTTTTTGTTTCTTTTTTGTTTTTAAAAGACATCATAGCAATTCAGTGAAGCTGGGAGTCATAACATGTGGGGAAATCTTTTGAAGTAGAAGTAATGAAAACTTAACTTTTGGTACAATGCATTTGCAGCAATTATTTTCATCTGTAGTGACCTCATACTATTGTGAAAAATGGGCACATGCCATTCAAATTATCCCAATAAATTAGCAATAAGGATTATCAACAATGTTCACATAGTAACAACCTACTAGTATGTTACAGTAACGATCTCAGATTTATCTGAAAGGATACTGAATTTCTAATCACAAAGATGTTTCAAATAAAATATTACAAAATTTTACTAGGAATAATTTGCCATTAATCAACTAACCACATAAAAACTTTTCTCATTTTTAACATTCTGCTAGTTTTTATTATTGATAAATACAAAGAGAACTTATTGTTTTTATTCTAAAGAGCAGAAAATCAATTTTATAGTATACCACCACAAGGGTGCTTCTTCAATATTTAATATTTGGATATGATTTCAGAGAAATATTTGACCAAAACCTCCACTATACTCCCCAGGATTTGTTTAGGAATAGCCAAATGATGGAATGTAAGAAAGGTTTGTATTTATTCTCTTTTTGAATCCATGAATGCAGGGAAAATGAAAACAAAATAAAAGCAAACAAACAATAAAACTCAATCTGAATCAAAAGAAGAGAATTAGTGGCTTAAAATGCATTAAACTTCTATTAGAATACTTTAAATTGAAATAGTCAAGTTGTATCAGAGTTATTTAATTTATTCATAATCCGTTCTTAAGACATTTAAAAATGTATTCTCCTGCTATTTGTTGCTGCTTTATTTCAAATTAAAAAATACCTAAGCACTAGATCATTTCCCTGAATCCATGTTAAAACTAATATTTCCACAATAATTTCAAAATAAATAGCTTTCAGACTATTTATTCAGATGCTTTTCAAGGTAGATTAGTCACTAAAAAGTAAATATTCTTAGGAAGACTTTAAAGGTGAATTAAGGATTGTAAGTATACCATATAGAATCATTCCATATGATTCTGCTTAAATTTATAACTTGCCCTAACATTTTTTTTCACATTCACACATGTGGTCAGAAACCATATAGATCATATAATTGCCATTCATTTCGCTTTAGCATATTTCCTGTGAAATAAAAGTATTGTAACCAAATCAATCTTTTTTATCTTAGGTTTATAAACGAAAGAAAACAATAATTATGTAGTTGTGTGTGTGTGTGTGTGTATGCACACACACAGTGGCATAAATCTTAAGCAATTCTTGATCAGGAGATCAAAGAATATTTATTACATTGATAGTTATATGCAAAATTTTATCAGGCTATTACAAATTTCATTGCCTATATATATTTAGCAACATTTTGAAATATCTATTGCACCCCAGTTTCATCTATTTAATTTTTGCCCCATCACAAATTTACTAATAATAGCATATACTTTTAGTTTAATTTCATAAGGTGATGCAAAGAAAGGAGTTAATATGGGCATATTTCCTGCCTATAGGAAAAATTTAAATGGTGAATATAGACATTATAACTCTCTTCACATTTCTTTTGACTGTGCCATTTAATTGTGTGCGGTTTTTAGGGTTTTTTTTAGATATGCACTCTGAAATCGGTCAGAGTGCTGCTTTACCTAAACCACATTTTAAAAATTCATTCTTGGATATTAAATTCTGTTAATTTGTGGAGAAAAACAATGAGCCAATTAATTATTGGAGTGCGATTGGAAGACTTTCAAGGAGTTAAGGACATAAAGAAAATTTTATTTCTCAAGAAGTACTCAACTGTTCAAAATCATTTGTCATATGTCAAAATCATTTTCCCTACCATGAATTTGGTCATAAACTGGAATGTACCATGTATCTGGCCATAGACAACATTTGCTAGACATTTCTGGAAAAATCTTTCTTGTGCTCAAGAAAGACAGTTGGGAAATCACACATTCACTTCTTGCTAAACAAAATGACAGACGTTGTATGACTTTATTAGTGCTGGTGGCCATCCTACAATGACTGTTATCTTAGAATGATATTTGTCTTGTGACTAATAGTTCCAACAAAGGATAGCATGAATATTTAAATAATATACAAAGTCATAGATCCTGAGTGAGTTGTGGCATTCTGGAACCATGAATTATGTTCAAATCCTGAATATTAATTCTCAAAATGAGAAGTTTAGCAACCAGTCTCCTAGGAGTTATAGAATGACTTAGCATTAATCTGGTCAAGACTAATTAATGTATTTTCAATGCCTTATGCAAAGATCCTTGTATTATGCTCCAATTATTAGTTTTTACTAGAAAAATGTATTATCTTACCCAGAAATAGTTATTTTTTATTAGACAAATGGAGGTACAATATGTAAGAGAGTGAAAATCTATTGAAAATTTTTAGTTTTTAGTGTCTTATAGCCAGCATTTGTTTTCTCATATTATCCTCACAATAATATTTATTTAAGTTGTTATCAACATTGATTTGCCAATATGGAAAATAAAATTTCCCAGTACATTAATCATGTCAGTAGCATTAATATAAATGTAGAGTGTATTTTCATTTCATTTTTATCTTGTGTGCATGAAATAGCTTTCTTGTCAATGATTAACCATGAAACTATCCTCATCTGCCAGTGACGTTGAAGCAGGACACATGGTGGTTCTGTGTTTGATGTTTTTATATTTCAGGGTCTTTTCCAAATGAGTAGCAATCACTGAATTTCCATTAAACTGCATGCAAGTCTGAACATTTCCATCCTATCATTTCAGCTCTGTTTCATTAACTTTAAAATATTTTCTATGGTAAAAGTCACTGATATAATCAATTTCTGAGTAATAGCGATGTAAAAAGAACAGAAAATGGATTCTTCTATATCATTTAGGAGAACTTTTGGTCATGATAGAATTGATCATAAATAGATAACCATTCCACTGTATACATTTTGCAAGGTTTATTACATGGTTTTGGAAACAATGTTAACGTTTTGGCACAGTTATTAGGACTAGTTAGCTGTATTATAGAAACCTGCATCACCTTTGCATAGAATGAAGCAGGTCCATTTTATTGTCATGGAATTTTGTCTGTGTTATATTGTCGAATAAAAATATGAGTCATGCTAATAAACTGTATGACAACATAAACATTTAAAATATACAAAAACACATTGGATATTGGTAAAGGTGGTAGCCTCCAATGAGGAAATATCATTTGACTTTTATGTTTCTCTCTCTCTCTCTCTCTCTCTCTCTCTCTCTCTCTCCCCCTTTCGATAGATAGGTAGATAGATAGATAGATAGATAATGATTTTCAGGGCTTTGTATGGTTTTACATTTATCTTCCCTAAACAGTTATTCTTAAAATTTCCTTCCTCACTGATCTCTGTGAAGATCTAGTGAAAGCGACATAGGTTTCTTCCCCGAGACTCTTTTAAAATATTATAGTGGCTAAGAAATGAGTCGTAACTGTCAGCACCAATGGCCACTGATGTAAAAGTAAATACGTCATGCTACCTAATGGAGAGTTTCCATCACTACAACAACGACAGCAGAGTCATTAATGTGTTCATTCATTTTTCTAGCAAAAGTAACTGATTGCTGAAGAAGTGTCAGAAACTATTCTAAAAATGGATAATGTACTGGGAGGCAAGGTGAAGTCTGTAACCCCATAAAGCATTTTAGAGGTCAGTAGACAACACAAATAAATAAATGATAGTCTAGTTTAATGTGGGGTGCTGGAAAGTGGCATAAATAAAAGAAATAAATGTACCTAAGAGACTGAGAAAATAGTAACAGATTGAGAATAACGGAGAGTGTTTTGAGAAGTTGATTATAAAATGAATCTGTGATTATGTGAAAATATATATCCTATATAAAATAGTAGGATAATCTATGTCAATAGGTCAATATATAAATAGTTCAGTTCATCCTTTTGGTTTTTATTTTTCTATGTACAAGGTTTATGAAAAGAAAAATTCCTATTTTGTGGGCTCCTGGACATGACATAAATTGATCCTTTCCTAAAGATGGCAAATATTTTATTTTCTAAATAAAAACTTCCTCTATAGGAAAAAAAAATCTCTACTTTCCATGAAGAGATGAAATGTTTACAATGTTGAGTCACATGCCACCCTTCTTACCTGTCCATTTGTGGTTGTATTTATTGCTTTTTGTTTTTATTTGAGTCTTACTCAATGTATCATGATACCTGGAAGTGGAATAGATGTGTTAATTGCATATTTTTTTCTTTTCTTTTTTTTTTATTTCAGCATATTATGGGGGTACAAAAGTTAAGGTTACATACATCGCCCTTGTCTCCCCTCCTCCCTCGAGTCAGAGCTTCAAGCCGTGTCCATATATAATTGCATATTTTTGATATTTAAAAATGCTTTCCTCTTTAAAGAAATTTCAGCTTCTTTGAAGTAACATACTTTCTTTTAGTAGTTGTTGGACCATGTCTCAATTACTCCAGATTTTTCAAACTATTAGCTCCCAACTCACTGAATTTCTATACATTAGTTCTCTTATGATAATTGTTGTTGAATTGAACAGTAACGTATATAATTTATACAGGAGCTTGTCTTTCTAACTCTTAATCACCTCGTTTTCTGGCATTTTTTCACCATCCCATATCAATCATTTATTTCTTTGAGCATGGTATAGCATGTCTAAAAATTTTGATTAAAAATCTCACTTTTAACATTATTTCCTATCTTTACAAATTGAATTGTTAAGGACACACTCCCACATGCTTTAGAATTACTCATAGGTCTTATTAAAACGAAAGTTTTTGGGGCTTGCCATCAGAGATCTTATTCAGTTGTTCTAGGGTGGGACCATAGAATTTGATTTTCTAAAAGTCCCTAGATGATGCTGATGCTGCTAGTTTGTGGATTACATTTTAAGAACTGCTGCTCTATAAAACAACCCATCTCATCTCCACAAACATCACACCCTTCAAACACCCATGATATATTTATTCCGTCATAAATGCCTGTAATAACCTGACTCCTACTTAAATGCAAATATTTGTATCCTCTGTGCCTCACTAAGCAGCACAAGATGACTGGTGAGGCTGTACTGTCTCTTCTCAAGTCAAATTGTTCTAATTGACTCATTCTTCCATTATACAAAATGACGGCTATTTTCCCATTCTCACTTTCTTATAGGAATTACTAATTGCTCTTGTAAAAATAAAATGAAGTTAAGATTGTCATAGCTTTAAAACCTAAGAATAATAAATTTGCTGAGTAGAATTTCAACCATAAAAAAATGAATATGGAGATTTGAAAACTACAGAACTCTTGAATAAAAAGACCAATATAATGTTTACCCAAAAACCATGGGGAATTTTCTTACCAAAGTCCACTTTGAAATATTATATTAGATACTCTGAGGAAAATCAAATAACTTTCAAATTCTAGAAGACTGTTTTAAATTGGGAGAAAGCAGGGAATCAGGAAATGGATTACTAGTGTATAATTTGATGGCATTTGATTCTCTAAAGTATTAATATTCAACTAAATATTTTTAAAATTTTTAAATATGCAAATAATATCTAATAATTTTTTTTAATTTGTTGAGTATAGAGAATAAGCAAGGTTTTGACAACAACCAAGTTACATAAACAACCTATGTGCCTATCAACCTATGAATGGATAAAGAAACTGTGGTATATACACAATGGAATACTGCTTAGTCATACAAAAAGAAGAAAATCCTGTCGTTTTTGACAACATGGATAAACCTAGAGGACATTTTCTTAAGCATAATAAGCTAGGTACAGAAAGATAAATACTGCATGTTCTCACTCGTATTTGGAATTTAAAAAAGTTGATCTCATAGAAGTAGAGTAGAATGGTGATGACCAAGGTCTGGGTCAGTTCAAGTGAGGATTGGGGAGATGTAATCCATGGATATAAAATTTCCGTTACACAAGAAGAATAAATTCAAGAGATCTATTGCACAACACGATGACTATATTTAATAAAAATACATTGTATTCTTGAAAAATGCTATAAAAATAAAAAGAGTCAAATCTTGGTATTCATATTATGCAGATCATAACTTCTTTTTAATTAGTACTGACATACAAACTGAAATTTTTTAATTAATATATTTTACCTGCAATAATATATATATAAATCTCTCAAGATGCTAATATATTACTTTGCAGATTTGAAGCCCATGACATGTATTTGAAATCATATAAATGATAGTTACTGGTGTTAAGAAGGTCACTAATATGGGAGTTTTATTTCAATAATCATTTCAAAATGCATGTGTGAGTATTTGTTTTGATGGCTAGTGGATTTCAGAGTGTGGAAAATAGTGTTATTTATTTATTGTCCTCTTTCTCTGTCTTTATCTAATTTTTTAAAGCACATCGAAATCATATAAAATCAACGGATGGTGATTTACATTTTTTCAAATTTAATCAAGATCAGGGAGCAAACTATTGATGATTAACTATTTTATTATATAAATTATTATGCTGCTTTAAAATTAGTCATAAATGCATCTATTTTTCTAATAGTGACTTTTATTGTGGCACTTATATCTAGTATATCAACATAAAAATTAATGCTTTATATATCATAGGTCACAAAAGAATAAAAACCACAAAATTATGTATTTTCTAATTTTCTCTGGAAAGACAAAATTTGGAAAATATATTTACTTAAGTATTCACCATCTCTATAACAAGTCCAGCTTTATATATTGTCCATTGAAGATTTCATCAAACTAACTTTTAAAAAATACACATTATAAATTTTTCTGCCATATAACATGACATTAATATAACAGAAGGACAATCATGCCATTAGATATGTATATTTTTCCAAGAAATTGGTTTTACTTTTTCTCTAAGATAATTTCTCATAACTTTCATCTCATTTTATGAGCCTCTCAGGATAACTGTGATTTTTTTTTCTAGTTCTTACAAAAAAGAGAACAACTTTGAATGATAACCCCATAATTTTCTTCTCTTCCTCTTATTTAGCTACCAAACTAAATGCTTAGAATGAAAACCATAATTCACCTCTTGTCTAAGAAGAATTCAATAAATTGATGAGAGAGAAACTATAAGTATTATGTAAAATTCTTGATATTGTCTACACAATTGTAATTTCAGACTTGTCACAGATCCTTAGGGCACTTTTTGAACAAAATTTGTTTTTCATACATTCTTAGTGTTTGCATATATTTCTTGCTTATTCAACATGCCTCTACTAGCATGTTCAGTGCAACAATTACAAATTTGCATTTTGTCATTTTGTAATCTTCTTTATTTTTATAACAGATTAGTATTTATTTAAAGTTAGTGATAAAAAGCCTTAGTTCATCACATTTAAGATGTTATGTAATGTAAAAAATCACTACTTGAATAAAAATACTTGCAATTATATTTATCTGCCTCCTGATTTTAGAAATTTTAACATGGGAAATATGAGTCACACAACTATTAAAATATGATGTACTTAGATTTGATTTTCAAAACATTTATTTATTCTTCTGACAATAAAATAAATAGCAAAAATACAGATTTAACAAATTCAAATAAAATTCAAACAATTTTAATATGAAGGAAGACCTCTTGTTAAATAATCTGTGGGATTAATTTAAAAACACCATTCTTTAGAGCCTTTGTGAACTTTAAGAAGGTCATATTTAGTAACAATATTATGAGGCTTCTATTTGAAAATCTCAATCTTTAATTTCAAATTTCTGAACTGTGTAGGAACAGAAATACCAAATAGCTTGCAGATTGTTTTCCAGACCACCACTAAACTGCAGAGTATAGTCAACTCTGTATCCTGCACTTGAATTTCTAGCAGTCCAGTTGAGAAGATACCTAATTTTGCTGAGCTTATTTTATTTGCCAAGACCAGAAGTGTAGATTTTGAAAAGAGCCAATACCTATTTTAAAGAAATTAAAATACTGATAGGATCATTGAAAATAAAGCAAATAGATAGAGAAAATACATCCTCAGTGATCCTGGTGTTTGTAGGCATCTGCCATCCAAAACTCTAAACTTAGGGACTATGTGCAAGGGAAGAATCTTAGGAAGTGCTGACACTTTGGGAGAATAATGAGATAAGATATTCAATGGGACAAGAATGCAAGTTAGGTAGTAGTTTGTAGAGTGAGCGTAATATTATAAATTTGGTGCAACATAAATGAATTAAGATTTTTATTTGTGAGCAGTCATAAGAGAGGTTTTTTTTAATTTTTTTTAAAGGTGCATGATTTCCATTTTTGGGCAAATTAATTGCAGCTTCTCATCACTGCAATCAATTGCTAGTGCACCTAACCCAAGAAACAACAGCTCTCTCTTGTAGACTTGCAACATGCAACAGGTGAAGTTGTTCTAAGTGACTTTACAAACTAAGTCAGACATCCTTTCGTACATGCAGCGTGTGTATGCTAGGATTAGTAAACATACCAAAATAAGATAAATATGAGACTAATACTTTTCAATTAACTATGACTTATCTTACACCATTTTATTTAATTAGTTTTGAATATAGTTTCTAAGTGTTCTTCATTACCCCAGCAGTTATCTGAAAATAAATGGAAGTGGTGTATTTTGTTTTGTTCTTATTATCAGTATTCAGAATAAAGAGTTTAAATAAACTTGGGAGATTTACAATAAGTCATAAGCTCAGCCTATACCAAAAAAACCATTAAAACTAAAAGTTTCCTTGCCATTTTTATAGCTTAATAGACCTATTTCTATTTTCCATTATGAATAATAAATTACATTTTCACAATGAACTTGTATAGTGACAATTACATACTTGGCATTTGGGGAAAACATATGCTTTTAAAGGGGTTTGGCTGAAAGTCAAATGTAAGCTTTTTGGAGTTATTCGAGCCCAGGGATCTGTCTGACACATAAAGTGCTTATGGGAAAAACATTTAAAATAAACATTCCAAGAACTGTGGGAAGGTTAACTGAATCTCCTCTGTTGACCCATCCCAGGAGTATATCAGTCACAGCTTTGTAGAGCCTGCAAAACATCAAGGGGAAACCACAGAGCTATAAAAAAGAAAGAAAAACAGCACTTTTAATCCCCACATGAAGTCCAAGCTACTCACAGTATCAAAATCACTTGTGCATGAACTGTTAAATTATATATTTTGAAAAGGTGTCATGTGTAAAAAATATTGATTTGCATGTTTGCTTACTTGCCATATAAAAAAAGACATACTTTTATGTTAGGACTTCTAGTTTGCATGCATTTCATACAATAGATTATACCAAGAGATTATAAATTCTAGTGTTATATTACTATATATAAAATATTTTGTTAATTACCTTAGTCATAAACATCCAGAACTATAACTTTAAAAATATTTTATATTTACATGTTAGTGGTATACATATTGATTACTTAATTCACTCACTACTGCATTTCTCTGAGTAAAAATGCCATCATCAGTACTTAACTGAAAAAGTTTCTCATTTGTAAATGTAAAGAATGCAAAGATGCCTTTAAATCAAAGAAGTTAAAAAGTTACTTGTTGAAATATTTGATTAAATATTGCTAAAGTTATTAAAAATAGGACAGAAAGCATTAGCAAGTACATATTTAGATTTAAAATATGGTATAGAGACAGGGTAAGAATACAAACTTGAAACTCATGTAGGTATTCAATCAAATACATGAATTCTACCAAATACAGAATGCAAGACCATTGTCCTTTATGAAGAAGATTGAAGTGTTGAGAATTGTTGTTTATATCAGGTCATATTGAAAGAGAAAATTTTAAAATTATACTGAAGATGAAGAATATGGAAACTTTTCCTGCTCCAGCTGTAGATAACAATGAGAAAAAACAGGAAAATTAATCTCTAAATATTGAGAGGATGCAGGAATTTCTTTTGCGTGCAGCCTGGTCCAATCAACCCAGCTAATATGTCTGTGAATATACAAGCCTTATTTTTACTATTACTATCCCAGAGTGTGTTTGGTTATCCAGCAAAACTTTACCAATTTTTAAGCAATTATTTATTTAAAAATGGAGTAATTAATAATTCATGAGACACCCATATTATCTTAGTGGTTTAAACAGGTAGGATCTCCCAGGTATTTTAAGACATTTATGTTGAACTATTAACACATTACAATTCAATTCGTTATTAAGGTAACATTGATTACCCTACTTATTCAAGGACATTGTCATGAATTCCCTTAATACTTTCATAAGTCATAGATTAACAACTGATTAATTATTTCTAAGAAAAATGATTCTATTTTTTGTTGTATATTTTCAAAATTTTTTAGTCATCCCTTAGATTATTTTTGAGATTTTCTTTTTTTTTTGTCCTTTTCTTATTGACATTTTAAAGCCATGAAAATCTTATATATTTATTAACTTTTTTTAATTTTTATATTGCTACACCAACAAAACTGAAATCTAAATTTGTTTAAGTATTTGATGGCTGATCTTCCTCTATTTTTTTGAGTTTATTTGGTTTTATACTTTACAAATATATCTCATTAATAATCCTGAGGTATTCCAAAAGAAAAATAAAAAGAAAGGAATCTTTTCTAAGCAAGGTATACAGATACTAGTTTTATAATTAGTGGAAGCATCATATTTATTTAACTGAAATTTTGCTTTTATTCATATCAAAATATTTCCATGTCTTTTATAATACTACTATATCCATTTGGAATGATATGATACTCATGTTCACAGGCTTAAATATGTGGCTGAAAATATTTGATGAACTCCTTTAATATTAAAGGGAAAATAAAATATGAAAATAATCAATGGTCACAATTATCATCTATGCTTCATGCAGAAGTCATTACCACTGCAGTAGAAAATGGAAAACTGTGCAATGAGTGATTCCCAAATATAAAACAACCCACTTTTTCCCATACAGTAAAATATGAAATGCACGACATAAGAAGGATATTTCTATAAAAATTCACTCTGATTTCCAGAAAACAGAGTATGTGATTCATAAACCAATATTTTAGTAACTTTAATAAATAATTAGCAGTCTTTTTATTAGAGTTAAAAAAAAGGACTGCAGTTTAGAAAGTCTTACGTAACACTAAATTTAATTTTCACCTATTTTCCAATTACTATACTTAATAGACTTATCACAAACATCAACAGTCTTGCTTCATACATTGTTAGATAAGTAATTTGTAATAATATTTAGCTCTTACTGTTATGGCATGGGTAAATTTATTAAACTTTCAGATATAAACTAATCCCTAGAACAAAGAGAATGAAGATATTTAATTATTTTCATAGAAACGTAGACAATATTAGTTGTTGGTGAATTAGCAGGTATTAATATCAGTTACATATGTTTAATGTAAATAAGCAAGTTATATAATAGTTTAAAACTACTATATTTATATTTCTTATAAATTATTTAGCATATTTATAAGATTTATCATGAAATCATTGTCTGCTAATTGTAATATCTGTGTCATCTATGGCTCTGCTTCTAATGACTATTTTTTTCTTGATTATGGTAAAAAAAATCTAGATTATATTTCGCTAAGTTATGCTAAGATTTCCCACTTTCACATCATTTTCATACCTTTTGTTCATATTCAGAACATCATGGATAAAAGAACAAACAGGGTGAGAAATATATATTTTTTCTGGTTTACTCATTTTCCAGAGAATACAAGACAATTTGTTGCCCATTATTCAGAATACCCCAAAAGTCAAGTTGAGCTCAGATGGAGGAGCTGGGTTAGCCCAGTCTCTAACTTTTCATGTCATTTCTAAGTGGTTGTGTATATTGATGTTGTGTTAGCTCAGGGGAGAGCGACTGCAGTTTCAAATATGTTTGTTACCATTTCTATGAAAATCCAGAAGGACCTTCTATAAAACAAATATAGCAAAAAAGCACAAGACGTGAGTGTTCTTTGTTTACCAACCCATTCTTTCTTGTTCTCTAACAGAAAACCTCCAGAGAATGGGTGGGGATTGCCAGGCTCAATGATTTATTTCTGTATTTTTTCTCTTCCAACTTCTGATCTATCTTTCCAGTCCTCGTCATCAAAGTCTAAGTCTGTACAGTCTTGTCTTCCACAGTCTGCCCATCGATGGCAGGAAACTCCCCCACCTGCGCAGTCTGATGCTCAGAAGCAACTGAACACTGTTTACTCAGCTGTAACTACAGAGGGCTTAATTATGTTTGCAATCCAATTAATTACAGGCATATTTCATTCACCAGTCTTTAAAACCACAAATGTATTTTTTTCTATTTTTTTCTCATTATCGTTGGATAAAGGACTTTTACATATTTAAACGCCTGGCCAGAAGCAGGAGTCCAGCCAATATATTACATAACATAAGACAGATAGATACTATGTTTTGTACAAGGTTGTCATTTATTCAATTAACCCCAAAACATAACTGTGAAATATATCATGAGGTAAAGGAGAGTGTTAAGGCTTAGGCAAAAAATTAAATAATTGAACTGTACATTCCCCGTAGGGAAACCGGAGAACGGCAGATACCATAGGAGCGCTCCATTTTCCTCCTAAGTCTCCCTCCTAAGCCATTTATATAGTATTAAATTCCATTCTTATTACTGGTATCTTAAAAACCCAAACATAACTTCTTACTATAGTTTCATGAATATATTTTTTAAATGTTTACAATAAAGTAATAAAAGACAGGCAGACAATTATAAAATGGGCAAAATTCTGTAATGATCACTTTAACACAGAAAATATCAAAATAATAAATGTATGGAAGTATATTAAAATACAAATGTGGACACATACATAGAAATATACATATATGTATATATAATTTATGCAAAAGTATTTTTTGATTTATTCCTTATGATATTTGCAGGCTACCGTACAATATTATATAACCATTTTTATGAATGAAGAAAGCTATACTTACAAATATATGTGAATTTTAATCCTTGGAATTATTCTCATCATTTCTTCAAATTCTCATTATATTGGTATATTAATAGATAATATTTTAATCAATAAAACTCACATCTCCAGTACAAGAATAGGCATTCCATTAAAATTTCTCACTTGCATTTTGTTTTAAAATGCTATGATTTTAAAATATTTGAAAATGTGGAATGTATGATACATGAGCTCACTGGGTAAGCCTTAACTTTCTTTATGTTAGTGCTTTGCCAAGTGAAATCTCTTCTTCCAAATCAGGTGGAGGGAAATGGAGAAACAATGCACATCAAAGTGTAACAAAGCAGTACCCGTGCAAATCCTTGGGTGATGTGCATTTCATGGACCAGAGACTTTGACCTATGCAGGTTAGTGCTATTTCTCTTATGAAAAACACTCTTGCTTGCCTGAGGTGACCTTGAAAAATATATGGTCTGGTATTCGATAACTAATTCTAGATATGAAATGTTTTTCTTCAAAGGAAAGGAATTCTTGTTGATATCCATTTATTTAAGGCAAAAATGCAGAAATACATAATTTAAAAGAATGGGATGTTCAATTGTATGTCCATAAATATTTAAGAGGAAAACATCCTTCCACCCATATACACAAACATGCACACACAATGCAATTTGTAAATAACCTACCACCGTTTTTGCCATCTTATATTATTGTTAATATTTTCAGGCCTTTGTTTACATGGTGTCAAAGTTTGTATTGAAGTGATGGCTTTAACAGGTGTTTCATTTGCTATCTTACATTAGTGTTATTTGAATGCTGCAATCATAATTGTTTTCAAAGCACCTTTTGCTATGAAATCGTGATATAAAACTAAATTGTATTTACTTCAATCGTATTCTCTTTTTCTATTAACATTTCAAGCTGTTACATCTTGGTAGAGCTCGTCAACTTTTAAAACCCACTGATAGCAGTATTTAAAAAACATAGCTTTTCCCCTCCAAACTGCTGCCTTAGTATTTTAAAGAACTAAACATTTTCGACTGAACCATCATTTTTTTTTTCCAGTGGGAAATGCTTTGTTCTTCTGATTCGTCTTTTGCAATGATTACTTCCCTAGCTTTGCACAATTAACAAAGTTTTACTTTGTGGCTCTTATGCATATTGATTTAAAATTTTTTAATTGCTTCCTGTTAAGAACAACTAAAAAGAAATTGGCTTTCTCTTTCTTCCATGTTTCCTTGCCGTATATCTATTTCTAATAACTATCTCATTTAAGAGGAAAAGGTGATTCTAAAATACATAATATATTTAAATTATCTCCTTGATAATGTAACACCTAGGTAATAAGACTTGCTCAAACTCAAAACCAAGATCCAGAATCACACACTGAATTAGTTCTATTTGCCTTTCTATCAGAAAATATTATCTTTGCCTGATCCAACAGAGCACATTGTTTATGCTTGCAATCTGACTTTTTTTAGTAATTAGATTATAAATATCTTGTGAATTTATTATAAAATAGGGAAATCAAATTTTAATATGTAACTTTTTTTGTTTTGCATTGCACACGTTTAGTTGAATGAAAGTGAGAGGCTAAACTCAATACTATATGTTTGCTTTGGGTATATTGGAAGGAGAAAAAACACCAAATTTCCTTTATTGCCTTGATTAGATAGTATTTTTCTCTTTTTATCCTGTGTGCAAACCTCCGCCCCATCATTCTCTTCTTTAGCATTGAAGAGGCTTCATGCCATGATCTGATTAACCAGTGCCAATAAGACAGGGCATTGATCATTGATCATTGATCATAGGACTTTCTTACTTTTTATGTTTCTTTAGGTATATTTTAAAAATTTATTTCTTTATGTAATTGTTTATAATTGTATTAGTTAGAGTTCTACAGTGAAACAGAACTTATATAACTCTTATTGGTTCATTCATATATATATATATATATCAAAAGTTAAGGCTTATCCAGTTAGCTCATATATAATAATTGCTACATTTTCAAATATTTTAAAACCACAACATTTTAAGACAAAATGCATGATAAATTTTAATAGAATGCTTATATGTGTACTAGAGTTGTGGTTATCATGAGTTAAAATATGTCTGAAAAAAACATGAATTTGAACTAATAATAATGATGAGAATAATTGCAAGGATTAAAATTAACATATATTTGTGAATATAGCTTTCTTTATTAACAAACGTTTACATTTCTTTGTGCAATAGCATGTACATGTCATAATAAATCAAAAATCTTTTGTATAAATTATATTTATACATGCATGCATATTTATATGTATGTGTCCATGTGTTTGTGTTTGTATATATATGGCCATCCTTATGCTATGGTTAATTTTTTCAAGCTATTGTTTTTATGGTTTCAAACTTTATCTTGACTTTATACCTTTAACAGGTGTTCTGTCTGCCACCTTACATTACTGCTATTTGAAGGCTGAACCATAATTGTTTTTGAAGCATCTTTTTCTATGAAATGTGTGACATAAAAATTAATTGTATTCAATTGTATTCTCTTTTCTATTAACGTTTCAAGCTGTTAAATCTCTTAGACTTATAGGAGATTTATTATAACATATTAGTCCATGAGATTATGGAGACTGAAAAGTCCCATGATGTACCAGCTGCAAGATGAAGACCCAGGAAGGTCAGTGGTGCAGTTTGAAGGGCTGACAGCCAGAGAGCAGATGATGTAGGATCTAGTCTGAGTCTGACTGTCCAAGAATCAGAAGCTCTGAGGACGGAAGACTGATGTCTTTGCTGAACAGTCAGTCAGACAGTAATTCAAACTCCCTCTGCCTTTTTGTTTTATTCAGGCCTTCAATGGATTGTGTGATGCCTACCCACATGGGGAGAAACATCAGCCTTACTCATTCCACCAATTCAAATACTGCAAACAGCCTCAGAGATACCTAGAGATAATGTGAAACCAGCTATCTGAGCATCCCAAGATCAGTCAAGTTCACATATAAAATTAACTATTATGATTATTTATTCATTTATTTAATAGTAATTTTCAGGGAGGTTCTTACAGATTCTTGTTTTTTATTTTCATTTTAGAAAGAAAGGTAGCCACAATTTATTTACCTATCATTGATAAGCAACTGTCTTTCTCACTTTGGGCTATTATAAATAAAGCTCCTCTTACTAGTTTCTGTGGACATATATACAAGATTTCTGGTCTGCAAATGCAAAGGTGCAATTCATTAGTTATATTTGGTATTCATATTTTCAACCATTTTAGATAATGCCAAATTATTTTCGAGACCAATTATAATCATTTCCACTTCCTCATCTTGCCCTGACCTGTCAATGGATGAGTTGTCATTTCCCCACATCCTAAACAACCCTAGGTAGTAACAGACTTTTTAGTATTTGCTCATCTGCTATAATGTATAGTGGCATTTCACTAATGCTTTATTCTACATTTTTCTGTTTATAATGTTGCTGGGCACTTTTTCACTAGTTCATAGACAACTTGGATTTCTCTTATTGAAGTGCCTATTCAAATCACTTCCTCATGTAAAAAAAAGTTGTTTTTATCTTATTGAATTGTGAAAATCCATATTTTTTATGATTTCCTTGTCAACAATATGTGTGAAAATTTATTCTTCATTTCTGGGGCTTTTCTTACCATTTCTTATTATCTCTAGTCTCAAAGTGTGAGCAATTTTTCTCTTCTTAAGTCAGTACTTCCATGTAATCTTTGGATCTACACCATTTTTATCTTCTCAATATATTTTTTTTCTTGAAGTTATCCATTGTCTCATGCATAATCCTTCTGCCCCTTTTAAACTAGATAGTTTCTTCAGTTTTTACACACACTTTAGTATCAAGATCTTCTCTGCTCTTTTGTTGAACCAAGTAGAATATGTGGCCATGTTGCTTTTGAAATGATCTCTGTCAATTTAGTTAGAAGTCAGATTGTGCTTAAAGTACGTCTCTGTTATTCCTCATTTCTGAACTATTTAGATATATTTTGGTAATTTTTGTTGTTGGCCTAAACCTGAAAATTATAAATAACATCTATAAAAAGTCTCATTTCAAGAACCTATAAAGTAAAATTATGGAATTTCATAAGATAGTAGAGGAAGTTGTACACCTACAAGCAAGGTACATGTATTTTGCAGGGGTAAGAATTTTGGGGATAATCAAGGTATCAGTATGTAGGATCCATATTAATTTTTTTTTTAATTTGTTTTCCCTTTTTAGTATTATGGGTCAATTATTGGGTATCTATTATTTGCAGTATGCTTGAACTTTATGGATGCTAAAATAAATAACACACCATAATTCTGCCAAGAGAGCATGCAGTTTAGTGGATGAAGAAACTATGGCTAGTAGAATCTGTATGTTGACAAATTATAGGGCTGTGCATCAAATCATAGAGAAGTAGAGAAGATGAAGATCTTGGGAAGCAGGAATAACCTTGTGGAAGTGAGAACATCTGATCAGAGTCTACATGACTGAGTCAAGAGAGTAAGGCTATTTTGGGGATGAAATACAATCATGGTAGATGCACGAAGCAAGCCTGTACATGCTATGTGCGTGTCTTAGATTTTATAGTGCAGAGTAATGGTTCTCAAACTTGCAAGTACATCAGAATCCCGTGGAGAGCTTGTACCACCAAGATTTCTGTGCTCCCCTCTGCATTTCTGATTCTCTATTTCTGGAGTGAGGCTTGAGAATCTTGTTTCAAACAATTTCCCTGGTAATGCTGGTCATACTAGTGCGGGGACTTTACTTTGAGGATCATTGCTTGCTATTCAAAATTTGCATTTCCTTTGGCTCAATCTGACATTTTTGTGAAATATGAATTTGAAGGGGACAAGGTAGAGGATGTGGTGAACTCAATCACAATTTTTCAAGGTAGAGTCAGTTAAGAAGAGCCTGACACACTGCCAATGGGTGTCATAGTATGTTTGTGATGCTATAACAAAACACCATGGATTGGGTATCTGTATTAACGGCAGACATTTATTTCTCATACTTCTGGAGGCTGGGAGATCCAAGATCAAGGCACCAGCACATTGTCTGGTAAGGGCCCGTTTTTCAGTTGGCATCTTCTCCCTGTGTCCTCGAGAGGAAAATTTAATGAAACGTCAAAGCTTCTGAATTTTATGTGTTGCTGATTATACTGTGTCCTGAAAATGGAATAAAGACAGAGGAATGAATTACAGAGAGATGATGAATTCAAACATGCATATATTAATAAAGACATGTTAGAATATTCTCAATACACATGTCCTTCGGGCAGTTGGATATTAAAATCTAAAGTTCAAAGACATTATGGGAAAGAATATACATTTGGGTGTGATCAGCAATGATGCTAGTTAACAGTGGCCAAAAATGAGTGAGAAGAGACACATTTAAAGAGTTAAAACAGAAAGGAAACATTGAGGTAGACATAGAAGGGTTAGAAAAATAATTATTTTTGCAGAAGCCAAAGAAGCACACAATTCCAAAAAGGGGTGAGTAATGTTACAATGAAGCATTATAGTAATCATTGATAAAATTGTTAGAAAAATTTCTAAGAAATAAATGGACAGATGTGAGGCAAGATATGGAATTGAAGAAGTAACAAGAGTTGAGAGAATTTATTCTTAAAAATTATGAATGTTAATGAAATAAGAACACAGGACAGAGATATCTTGAAAGAAATAGAATTATGATTTAAAATATTACATGATCTCTTTATATATTTTATAAATGTGAATATATGGCATGATAATTGTTCAAAGAACTGTCCTTTAGTGAAGGCATACTGAGCCTCAGGTTAAACATTCTAAAATTGATATTGCATACAATACATTGCTCTATTTATGCCAAATCTGCATGCAAAATTCTTGAAACAATTAGCCTTCTGAGAAAGTGTAGCACATACACTGTAAATGCCAAACATCAAGGTAATTTCAATACAATCTGCAACAGGTTACTCTTAGAATTCATCCAATTAAGTTAGAGCTAATTTGGATGTATTCATTCCTGCTTTGATATTCTTCTAGAGTTAGGGTATGGGAATTTTGATGATGTTCTTTACATATCTACTTTATGTTCCTGCTGATACATCAAGATGCCTTTGCTTAGGTTATCTTTGTCTTTGTGTGTGTGTGTGTGTGTGTGTGTGTGTATCTCCTACATTTGATTATGACAATTTTCTCATCCTGCCTTACTTCACTTAAGCGAAATTGAGAAGGGTGAGTGGGACACCAGAAAGAGGTAGATCTAAATTACATTTATTTTGTATGAATATTTTCAGTGGCTTTATTGAAGCAAAATTAGCTATTTGTATAACTTGATTTCTTTGTGTGGCATTCATACTTACTTTTATTGTTGCCAAAATCCTCAAGATGTTAAAAGCTTTAATTTTTAAGGGTCCAATCTGCACTTATGTTTTACTGCCACCAGGTGTAACAGATGCAGGAGTTTTGCTAACTGTCTAATTACCTTAGAGACTTTGGAATTTGTTTGGCACATGTGCACAGAGATTGTGTAATTTAGGAATAAAAGCATCTAAATGCAATGCAATTTGTGCAGAAATCAATAAGCATAGTAAGAGATATATAAATTACCTAACCTATCAAACCATGATGTAGAAATAGCAAGACAATTAAATAATAATTATTTTCTACTTAAATATCATTTTATTAGTTTAAATTTATTAAATATTATCATGTATAATTTATTTGCCAATGGAAAAATATTAAGGTAATAGTGAATAATGAAATAATCGCAATAAAATATAAATATATTTCTAAATTTTAGTTATCCATGTACTTCATGTTAAATTTAAAGCGTTTCATTTATGTTTCTTTTCTCTTCAACTTGAAAAGAACAACTACTATGGAGCAAAGTCATATACTGGAATTATATTTGAAATAAGTTAATATTAATCTCTCCTCTTTCTTGAGAAGACCTAACATAGGAGACTTGTTGACTGACTGACCATTGACACACTTTAATAGAAAAGAGGTGGTTTTCTTCTTTATCGGTGTCTGAATGATTCTCATAGGATTCAGTGTCTCAAGACATTGTAGAGACATTATTTTCATGATAAAAAATAGTTGCCTTCAAGGAAATTTAGATTTTGTAAGAATTTGTGAAAATTTTTATATAAGAAATATATGGAAAATAAAAGCTAAAATGCATTATATTATATTTAGTAAAACAATGAAAGACCCAAACTAGTCACTCATTATTTATTAGGATTCTTTAACCTTTAGCATTTCCTTGCACTTTGAGACCTATTCTACTCAATACTCCTTAAACATCACTCCTTGCATGAGCGGTGGGGTTCAATGGACAAAAAGATATCCATTGTATTTTTCATGACATTTTCATGATGTTTGCAGTCTAGTGAGGAAAGACAGAAAAGTAAATGGATAATTACCAAACAATGGGATGAGCTCTTGGTTAGGGATAATCAGGTGAAGGGGGCTTAGCCCACAGATTGGAAAGAGTAAGGGCCTGTCATATTGCAAGGACTAAAAAGACTCCATGAACACGAGGACAATCTACCTTCTGCTCTATTCTAATATTGTGTCCAGAAGGTAAGAACACAAGGTCTCAAAGTGTGGGCTTACTAGGTCCTTATAGGAAAAGAAATAAAGCTTGTTTTGCTTGTCTGGATGGTTCCCCTGTGGTCTGAGCAACTTCTAGGGAGACGATTTAGACTGGGGCGTGCAACCTACTCATCCAATGTTGCTGGAGAAATGGCTCTTTCAGACACATTCGTTCATTTCACAGATAAGGAAACAGATCCAGAGTATTTTTTTAAATTTCATTATTACATTTAATTTTTTTTTTATTTCAATAGATGTTGGCGGGTACAAGTGCAGATTTGTTACATGGATATATTGTATAGAAGTGACATTGTTACTATGACTTTTATTGTACCCATTACCTGAATACTGTACATTATACCCATTAGGTAAGTTTTCACCTCTCACCCCTCTCCCATTCTCCCAGCTTTGGAGTCTTCAATATCTATTATTCCACTCTGGATAATCACGTTTACCTATAGTTTAGCTCCCACCTATAAGCGAGAATATTCATTATTGATTTTCCATTCCTGAGTTACTTCACTTAGGAATATGGCCTCCAGTTCCATCCACATTGCTGTAAAATAAATTATTTCATTATTTTTTATGGCTAGGTAGTATTCCATGGCATATATTTACCATATTTTCTTTATCTACTCATCAGTTTGTGGACACTTATGCTGATTCCATATTTTTGCTATTGTGAACTGTGTTGCAATAAACATGAGTATGTAGGTATCTTTTTGACATAATGACTTCTTTTCCTTTGGCTGCATCCCTAGTAGTGAGATTGCTGGATTGAATGGTGGATCTGCTTTCAGTTCTCTGAGAAATCTTCATAGTCTTGTCCATAGAAGTTGTACTAATTTGAATCCCCACCCACCAGTATATGAGAATTCTCTTTTCACTACATTTGGAACAACATTTATTTTATTCTATTTTTTTGAAATTTTAATAATGGCCACTCTGACTGAGGTGAAATGCTATCTCATTGCTCTTTTAATTTGCATTTTTCTCTGATGATTAGTGATATTGAGCATTTTTTCTTATGATTGATGGCCATTTACATATTTTCTTTAGAAAAATGTTCATGTTGTTTGGTCACTTTTTAATGGGGTTATTTGGTTTATTTATTTATTTATTTTTCTTACTGAGTTGTTTGAGTTCCTTGTAGATTCTGGATATTAGTACTTAGTCAGATGCTTACTTTATGAATATTTTATTCCATTCTGTAAGTTGTCTATTTACTGTGTTATTATTTCTTTTGCTGTGCATAAGCTTCTTAGTTTAATTAAATCCCATTTGTTTATTTTTGTTTTTGTTTCATTTTCTTTTAGGGTCTTAGTTATAAAATCTTTGCCTAGGTCAATGTCCAGAAGAGCTTTTCCTAGCATTTCTTCTAGATCCAGAGTCTTGAGGAGGTTTCCCTAAGGTTTAAGATGAAAGATGACAGGACGCAAATGCTGATCCTTTCATTCAAAGCATATTGCTTCTTATCCCCTTCAGTCCCTTGTCCTCATATTTCTGAGCACCTTAAGAAAAAATAACTTCCAATTGTCTAAAGTAATTTAGTTTCTTACATTAATTCTGGCATAGGATAATTATCTTTCATTCTTTTTCATCCTAGGGAAGTATATAATAACACTAATGATTATATAAGCATCACTATAATATAAATTCCATGAGGAGGATGTTTAACTGTAATATTCATTTTAAATACCTTTTCATACATTGTATGAAAATAAAATGAAATAGAAAATTCTTTATGCAGCTAAAACAAATAGAGTATTCCTTTATTCAAAATGGAATCATAAGTATTCAGAATGCACAATGTGCTGTTTATATAGTTTGCACAAACATTTTTATGCATAAAATGTGAATTTTTCTACTTTGTCTATTACTTTGTCAAATGTATTAAGAACAGAACCTGTTTGACATGTCTGTTCTTACAGTTATATAAATAAGTTACATTATTCATTTTGCTGTCTTAATACTCTTTTTCTCCTTTCTCCACATAACAGAAAGACAAGTAAATAAGTGTCTTCATTTTATCATAAACACAGACTTCTTTTTACATTTTTTTCTCTGACATAGGTCTCTTGAAAATGTTTTCTTGGAAAAAGTAAATAGAAATGGAATAAATCTATTGAGTTTTTAAAATTATCAAAAACAGCATAATTTTTTTAAATGAATCTGTTTCTTTTTTGTTCCCCTGAGGTATTCTATAAAGTAAGTATAAATACTATATTTATGGGTATAGGTCTGGGAAACTGTTCAAAGATCAATTTCCATATGTTCATTTAATTTTACATACATTCTGGTGGCCTTGCTGCAGATGGGCACCTGTGATCTGTGTGAAGCCATGGCTACCTAGTAAATGCCTGAAATCTCATTGAACAAATACATACTCAGAGAGAAAATGCAAGTATTATACAAGGCCTGGGTAATTATCAATTACCCAGAATTACCCAGAACACTTCACATCTGTGGAATCCCCAATGATAATCAGTTCTGATTATTCTTCTGGTAGAAATAAAGGCCATTTGAGAATAGTTCAGAAAAGTATAAAAATATAAACCTGCTACACAACAATTTCCCAAAACTATGGTACTCCTATTTTATAAAACAGAAGGGGTTTCACATTAAAATTCTAAAAAGCATTCTGTTCTAATTGTCCATATAAATTACTATATACTGCATGTACCTTAACCCATGTGCTTATAACATTTTCCAAGATTAATGAGCATATATTGAGGCCTAATTCTTGAAGCCAGTTGCTGTTGCCAAATTCCTATTGGATTAAGTCTTTTCCTTGGGCTGAGTTACATTCACTATGTTGGAAATTTGATTTTCCTAAGCCAGAATGTAATGCTAAAGAGATTTGTAAACAGCTGTTGGCCCTTTGTGTAACTGAAATACAAGAAAGCATCTAAATCTTGAACAACTTTGTTCCCTTTGTGGAGGATTTTTGTTTTTTTATTTTTTCTTCTAGCCAGAATCCTTAAAGCTTAATTGAGGTCTATGTTTTTACCATTTTTTTAATGAAGTGAAGAAGAAAATTAATGTATATCCAATACAAGGAGTTTATATTGCACAGTCCCCTTTTAAATAAAAGTATCTTCACTTTTGCAAATATTTATTAAGTTTCTATCTTGTTTGATATATTGCATTATGTGTTACTGTAATGTAAAGATGAATATGACAAAACATGTCTTAAATTAAAATAATAGTGACATATTGAGCTGGAAAATAGTTTAATATGGATATACATGTATAATAATCACAAAAATATGTTAAGAATTTTCAGAAACAGAAATATTATCTGTTAGTTTTATAATGTCATGTAAATTATAAAATGTATTTACATCAAGAGGCTCTGTATTATTGTCTCCTGATTTAATTATTACACAAAATATACATTGAGCTATGATATATGCATTTACTATGAACTACACACTAAATGAATCACTCTTTTCTTAGAAAGACGTTTTAATAAATGCTGGCTCATATATGGAACTTGTAATAATTTTTGTTTATTTATATAAAACAGTTGTACTTATTTTAGGTTATATATATTTTGATACATGCATATACTATGTAATAATAAATAAGTGTTAGTAGAATATTGATTACCTCAAACATTTATCTTTTTTTCTGTTGAGAATATTTCAAATCTTTTCTATTAGAAATTTTGAAATATACAATGAATTATTGTTTAAGGAGATCCTTTTTAACATTAAATCACTGACAAAGCTCTTAGGGCACAAAAATATTAGGTTTTATGTTGAGATTTGGTGAAGTGACTATTTCACACTCTTTCCCCATGTGGATTTTGAACCAACTGAGAAACAGAGTACATAAATAAGATATTGAACAAAATATTAGCTTTATTACCAGTAAAGCTGACTAAGAAGTATGGTTTGAATAAGATATTACAAAGAACTTCTTACATATTTCCACTTGAACTGAACTTGGATGATTGCGATAATAAATTTTCTGCTCAACTTGGCTGGGCCACAAGGTATCCATATTTGGGTCAAACATTCTGGGTTTGCCCATGGATTTGTGTTTTGGATGAGATTAACATTGAAATCAGTGGACTTTGGATAAAGCAGATTTTGCTTCTGTAATGTGAGTGAACCTCATCTGATTAAAGGTTGAATAAAAGAGAAAGGCTGTCCTTACCTCTCACCAGTGAAAGGCAATAAGTTTCCAGCAGTTTGCCTGCTTTAGGATCGTAATCAGAACATTGGATCTCCTGGGTCTCCAGTATGTTGGCCCACACTGCAGAGTTTGGACACAACAGCCTCCATAATCATGTGAGCTTAAGCCTTATAAGAAATCCTTCTCTATATAAATTCACATGCTGTGGTTTCGTTTCTCTGGATAACTCTGATTAATACAGTAATTTTACCTCCAGGAACAGAAGAGAAGATAAAAGGTAGACAAGAGAGAGAGAAGATTCAAAAAGAGAATGCAGTCTGATGAAGTCTAGGGCAAAGTCCAGGTAGTAGGTGCAGTGATTTTCAGACGATAATTATACTCAATAGAAAAGAATTATTGTGCGTTTATTCACTTCCTCCTTTGGGCAGGGGCAAGTAGAGTGTATACACTCAACAGTGGTTCTCAACCTTGACTGCAATTTAAATTCCTCTGCTAAATAATAAAAAATGAATGCTAATCTCTGATTCTCAAACTTAGAGGTTATCATTTAATTGTCTTTGGTGGATGGCCACATGTTTGAGATGATGACGGGCAGATATAGAGGTGAGTCAATGTTTCAGCGATATCTGATCTGTCCAGCCTTTGCAGAGACTGACACTGAGCACCTCATAGGGCATTATGCTCAAGGGGCCTAGACAGCCTCTTGGAATCATTATATTGGGCCTCTTCATGATGAAAAGGCAGCAATTTATTTTTATTGGATAGTTCCTCTGCACGTAGATTTGCCTTCCTTCTTTTCAGTTCTTTTGCCAGCACTTGTCTTTATGAACTGAAAGAATATCTATTCATTGCCCTGTTTTTCCACATAGCATCATTTCTGATCATGAAATTTATTTTACAGGAAAAAAGTGTAGCATGGGCTCATTCATTCTGTCTGTATCTCCATACATTAGTGACATTTTAGACTGAGTGCTCTGATCGTAGATATTGCTGTTTCCCTGATTTTGTTCTTAACCATAAATAGAAGATTGTGATTATGAGAGTAATAAGAATAACACTTAGTAAGGTTATCTCTGTCTACATTATTCATCTTCTAAATTCTATGGAATTTACAGCTCTTCACCCAGACTATCTTTAGGGAGAAGTCGACTGGTTAATAATCTGATACTAGAGTAAATACAGAATAAAATCAGTCTTTACTGCCATTTTCCAGATAATAAACTGAGTAATCATCATATATAGTCATTCATAAAGGCAAAAAATGAAATCCAGAAAAAAAATTGATGTAAATTCCTAAAACTGAGTTTAGACAAGTAAACAAATACATATGGCATTGAGAGATTTTTAATTAAATTTAAAATACAAGTAAATAAATTGTAAGTCAATGGAATAAATTAAATATTTAAAATATTTTTAAAATTTGTTTAAAATTAAAAATAATTTTAAAATAAATTTAAATTTCTATTTTAAATAAACTACAAGAGGATTTAATTGAAAAATTGGCTCAGATCTCAAGGAAATAAACACTAGGACAAAAGTAACATTTTCTTGGCTTATCAGGGATTCTGTAAGTAGAAACATATAGACATACATCTCTGATGATAATGACAGGTTATTTCTATCCATTTTGGAATCAACATTTCCTAATTTTCCCATAATAATTTTAGAGCACTAAGTCATATTGAGAATCTTGTAGTACGATAAATGTGTAACTATTTATCTAAAATGTTTCCACAGCTACATCAAGTGTCAGACATATAAGTGAGTTTTGTAAACATATTTTTAAAACATCTGCTAGTTTTCTTTTAAACAAACTGAAGGGTGGGGGCCAAAAGATCTAAAATCTTCTAGGAAACACAAGTAGGTTTTCAGTAGAATATTTGATACAATTACCCTTAGATTCTGCTCAATTTATTAAACTTCTAAAATTTCCAGAGGAGTTTCAAAGCACTGAATAAATAATCTGAGAACAAGAATATGAATCACATATTAGTTTCTATATGGACCAAACTATGAATCTGCAAATTTATCCTATGTTGTAAGAACTGTTCAATTCCATTTAGATAACTGTAAATGTGTTTATATGAAGTGCTTTGCTTATTCTTTTCTTTTCTTTACACACTTATATGTTTGCATGTACGTTACCTCTACCTATATTCACATCTACATCTACATGCCTGTGTATTTTGAGCCACATAGAAAATGACATTATTTATATATTTATATATTTATAAATGTATCTTTTAACATTTATTTAATTGGACCATTCTGGTGTATAAATGAATGTTTTTTCAAGACTAGGTATTTTAATTCATCTGTAAATTGGAAGAACTAGTTCTTATTCTAATTGTCTCATAGTAAGCTCTCAAACAGTGCTATCCAATACATTGTTGCTGTTATTATGTCCATGATTATAACTGTTATGATTATTGTGATGAGATAAATGCATATCAAAATTCAATAGGTAAACATAATACTCCCTAAAAAATGATATATTTTTAAATGTTTTTTCTGAAAGATGTTACCTTTCATACGATTATATTGTCTGCAAGGTCATTTTTACAATTTGCTGTTTTTATAATATTTTGTTTTATTTACATGTGATAACATTTTGCTTTATTTTTAGGGAACTTTCAATAAGAAATCAAGTAAACATTTTTGTTTTTTTAAATCAATTTTAATCTTAACTCTAATTTATTTTTAATTTGTGTGAAGCCTGTGACAGTTATGGTGGGAATCAACTTTAATAGAAGCTAAAAAATTATCAAGTCAAATGGTAATAAATGAGCAGAAAATACCGAGACAGAAGTCTATGTAATATATTTTTTTAAAAATCAATGCAAAGTAAAATTTGGAATGGTAACAGGTTATCTTTTCAGTCAACCATGCTTAATCAATTGAATATACAAGACTTACAACCTCTACCTCATACTATGCAAAATAATCAACCACAGAAGAATTGCATACCTAAATATAAAAAGCAAAAGAATAAAGATTTTACAAGAATATATGGGAAGACATTTTCATTACCTTGGAAAAAATATCTCAGACAGGCAAAAAAAACCCAAAACAAACACTTTAACCTTTGGCTTAAATTAAAATAAATATTATAATTATTTTATGTCAAAAGATATCATTGAGAAAGAGAGGGGAAAAACACACATTTCAAGAGATAGAAGGTAATTGCAGCACAGATACCTAATTAAGGACTTGCATCCTGATAATATAAAAATACAACTGCAATCAGCGAGAAAACTTTATAGAAAAATGGGCAAAAGTCTTGAGCAGGTAATTCATAAAAGGGTATTGCCAAATGGGCAATATATGTTTGAAAAGATGCTCAAATTCATTAACAAACGTGGAAATTCAAGTTAAATCTACAGGGCAAAACAGCTATACATACATCAGAATGACTAAAAATAAAGGCAGATAATGCTTAGTGTTAACACCAACGTAAATCCACTAGAACTTGAAATATCAATTGGGGAGGACATAAATTGCTGCAGTCGCTTATGAAAACTGTTTGCCAGTATCTACTAAAGCTAAATTATTTATAATCTAGGGCCCCCTCAATGGTCTTCCTATGATTCTCAAGAGAAGTGCATTCACATGTTGAGAACCATCACAAGGATTTTCATAGCAGTATTATGCAAAGTTGTCCCCAAATGAAAATATCTAAAGGTCCATCAAGAACTCTTAGGTGAAGAAATTTGGGTATGTTCACACAAAGAATAAAAAAACAGTAAAGAGACTACATGGGCTATTATAATACACATGTATATGGATAAACCTCACAAAAAAGTGAATATATACTATAAGAATATAAATTATAAGTTTCCAAGTGTGTAAAGTTCATAAGCTGGCACAGGAATCTATGGAGTTGGAAGTCAATGTATGGTTTGCCACTGGAGCCGTGGTGATAAGGTTCCTGGGGAAGGTTTCTGGATGCTGGTGATGCTCTGTTGCTTCTAGTCATATATTGTCATCACTTGGTGAAAATTCATCAAGATATATTCTTTAATTTATACACTTTTTTGGTATATATGTTGTAATTTAATAGAATGCTAAAAAATGATGTAACAAATTCTGAGCAAAGTTGAATCATAAAACAGGACCATATAGAATAATAGGGAAGAGCTACTAATTCTTGCTTTATCAATTAAATTTTGCTCTGCAAAAGCAGTGAAAGATCGGTAATATTTCCCTGTTTTAAATGACATTTTATCTATACGGCCAAATGCTATCTTGTATATAAGGGGTGCCTGCTATTTCTCTCACATAAAAAAAAAAACCTGACTTCTCCCTTTTCTATTTTTGTCTAGCCGGATGCTATAACATAAGTGGGTAAATAAAATGTATTCTAACAAAAAGGCAAATATATAATGACCCATTTTAGGAAGTCATTTGCATGCATTTCTGAGAGATAATGTATTATCTACAGTTATAAATTTGTATTAATAGAAGCAAAAACAGAAATGTACATAATAGATTAGTTAACTGATCTGTGATATTGATTGTGTGCCTGGAACCGTGTGCCTGAAAAATCAGCTCATTAACGATTGCCAGGCACTAATTAATAAGAGCAGTCCATGTCCATGCATGAATTAATCCTAGAACTTTGTTTTACCCTTTCGTCTCAGTTATTGATTTTTTTACATTTACGCTGCTTCTACTTCATAGGTGTGTATGGGGGGCGGTTCATGAAAACTCTTTCATTGAATTGACTGAACTTAATTAGATGAAAGCTATGCTTGAAGGGGTTTTTTCTTAATGGTTTCCTTCAATACTAGAAAAAAAAAAAAAAAAAAGAAAATTAAGTGATTCCAGGCAGGGTAGAAACCCTGTCTGTGGAATAGCCTGGAAACTCTGTGTATGGAATAGCACCTTTATTAGCATAATATCAGTTGATGGGGAAAAGTCCAGAAGAGCAAGAGGGATCTCCTTTCTAGCACAAGGCTTGAAAGAGCATCTGCAGTCTCTTTTCTGCAAGTGCTCTTAAGAGATTGGCAGTTTAGGAGAATGCAAATATTTAAAAAATGGCAAAGACTTGGAAATCAAGCGTCAAGTATTTTCATTTGGGTGTTGTAACATCCTGAGAAGCAGGAACAATTAGTTGAGAGAATATTTTTTTTTAATTACAAAAGGAAGAAGTAAAGAAAGAAAAAGGAAAGAAAGGAGAGAGAGATTGTGGGAGGAAAATAGAACAGAGTTTGCCATTTTTCATTTGTGAAAATAGTCTGATATAGATTAACCAGGAAAGTATAAACAGTATATTGTATTTTAAAGTGGTTTCCCAATTTGATTTTGGTTTGTAAATACAATAGATAGTTAAAAGATATTAGTACGATGAACTGCATATATCCATTTTAACCTTCGTGTTCAAACTTTCTAAAGAAAGATTTTTTCTTTGAAGCATAACATTTTCGATGAAATGTGTGATTTTAAAGCTGAATTATATAAAACAAGAGTCTCTTTTTGATGACAAAAGGAGTGTTGGGAAGACTCAGCTGAATCACACTGCTATCTTTCTTTGCAAATGACATCTTGTTTGATTTGGTTCTTCTTTAAATATTTTCCCAGTGTTTTGTTCTTATTTTAACCTTTTCAGCTGTTAATAATTATCTGCATATTCTCTCTTCTGAACTATCACAAGGGTGTTCTTTAAAGGCTAAAATTTGACTTGAATTTTTTAGTTCAAATGATTAGTCTTAAGCTCATTTATTGACTGTGCCAAGTGTATAATATATTCAGAGAGGGTTCTCTTCTAAATTTCTCTGCAAACAAACATTGCAATATCCTGAATTCTTGTAAATTACCCTAACATAAAGCCAGAACATAATAATAATAACAAAGATAAAAACAATAGCAATGCCCAGAATTGTATGCTATGATATAATGGATTGAGCATTATTCTCAGAGTTAAAAGATTAGAAGTCCTCTTTTTCTTTGGCAACAAATACCACAATGTTATTCAGTAATTAGTGAAGTTTCAGAAGAATGGAAAAATAAACACCACATTTACTCAATAATTTATTTGTTTTATTTGAATTAATTGAATTTTATGTAAATTCAAATGTTACAATAAGCCTTTTTTTTCCTCTTAGACTATGTCTACTAACTCTTACAGTCCTGATATTCCTTAATAACACATTAACAGTTCTGAGACACATGGAGAACAGCATCTACAAATGTAACAGTAATCCGGATGATGCCAAACCGTTTGAAACTTGAAAGTATAGATTCTAGGGCCATGATGTTAAATCCTGCACTCAAAATGACACTGCATCCTCCATAAGGGACAGTGGTCAGGTGTTTTCACTGTTGACCCCTTGTAACACTGAAGTTTTTCTTTGGAAATGATGCCATAAATGGGATGGTTGAAAAAATAATCTTCAATCTAAAGTAATATCTAACTCCCTAAGATTATAAATTAGAAATTATAACAGTGCTTTTGTAATTGTGGCCATGCTCTTTTAATTAGTTGTATGGAGACAATAACACTAAACAGTTATTCAAAGTGCCATTTTCCCACATCTTCCAGATAAATCAATGAGTTTGTTCAGAATATTTATGTGAAGTGTTTTTCCAAGAGGTTCTAGTTTGTAGCAAAACAAAAAAGTTCCAGATTTGCCCATTCCATGTGTTTATTACTGTTTTGTTTTGTTTTTCTCCTGAAATAAGAGCACCAACTCTGATTTCACTTCTGGATTAAATAATTACTGACCATTCAGCCTTGAAGACAATACTTCAGAAAGCTGTTGAGAATAATATAAGAGCATGTTTAGCAAAGCTTGTAGCACTGATTAGATTGGCTCTAATTTATAAGCTATGTGTTCCTTTGCTTCTTCAAACATTCTTTTAAATTAAAATTCAAGAATGAAAAACATTAACTTTTACTGTAAAATGCAAACAAATCTATATTTTATCTCACTCTAACCTGTTTTGCCTTCTATAATTTTCAGTAAAAAAACAAGAATACACAGGACACTGGATCACCCAAAAATGTGGAAGAAGTTAGAACATGAGTCAAGCTAGGATATGGAGGTTTCTATAACTTGAGATTTGCTGAGAAAAATGTTTCCTGTTGGAAAGCTGAAACCCAATGGAAAGTATAATATTTTTCACCTGTTTATAAGAAGGAAGTGATACAAATATTATCTAGTTATTTTTCTCATATATTTTATTTGGTTTTTAAGATGAACTTATTATTTTGGAAGTATGGTATATAAATATAACTTATACATTATATGTACATATCAAAGATACATCTTCAAAAACTTTTACTTTTAAAACAGAACTATTTTAGCTTTTCTATAATAAAATACACTATTAACTTCTATGATCTCAGTGTCTGGACCACTGTCTGCCATATGTTAGGCATTCAGTAAATAATTAATTAATCATTCTATAATGAAATTTCTGTTGATGAAAATTGTCAGGAATTGATGACTTTAATCCTATTTGAATGCTAGTTATTTTTGAAAATCCCTCCCCATACACATTTTACCTAGAATATATTCTGTTGTCTTAAGCCTTGCAGGAATGTGTATTTTAAAAGACATATAAACTTTTTCAAGTCTGTTGCTCAATATCCACATATATACTTTCTAGACTGCTCAATATCCACATATATACTTTCTAGACTGTTTAAACATTTTCTAGGAACTTGCAAAGATGACTTTGAATTCAATATTGTCTCTTTGTACCTTGCCTGAAGAAATACAGGAAAACTGAAATACCACAGATTTATCTTATCTCGCATTTTCCAACCTTTCAAATCATGCTATATTCTTATACCAAAAACTGTATTAGATTCTTTTGTGGAAGTTTCTTTTTCATTGTCCCGAGCATATAGAAAATACTAGTAACTCACAAAATGATGACAGAGATGGAATGTTGCTTCACCCTACTGGTATGAAATCATAACCATAAGGGTTTGTCATTTAAACAGCAGTGGGGAATAAAAACATATTCCATATTTTGTTTAACATTTTTAAAAAGAGAATTTGAGATTAGCTCTGAGTTGTACATACCCTGGTATTTTAATTAAAAGTAGAGACTATAAAGCAGTTTATAAAAGCAATATAAAATTAGCAGGTTATTTCATTTTAGTTTCACGTTCCTTTTCTCACTATGCCTTAGGGGTTAATTTGAAGACCATGCTTGTTATTTTACCATAGTAGATAATACAGTATATTCCTGGAAGTTGTTCACTGTAATGAAATCACAGAAAGGTTGCTACCTTTTTAATAAAATGTAGTGTAAAGTTATCAACCTTACTTCCATCTGAATTATAGTTTATGATCTTCATGGTAAATGACATCTTATGTTCTATTAAAGTACCTTTTTCTTTCTCCAAGAATAGAGAATTCCTACCAATTTTAGGTTATTGGAATGTCCTTGTGTATGATGACTTAAAAGCAATGAAAATGCTGTAGCACTATAACTTGTGATAATAGAGTCTTGAAATGCTGATTTTCAGTACCTAGTTTTCTGTTTATATGTGTCATGTACATTATACTCTGTCATGATGTCCAAGCCTAAGGAAAATAATATACTTTTGAAAATTGTCATAAAATATAAATGACCATACAATACTTTAGAACTTGATGGTTCTAAAGTAAATATTTAAAAAAAGTATATAATACAAAAGTACATAAACATTTAGAATAGAAAAAATAACAGAACAAAATGGAATATTTGGAATACTACAAATATGTCACTATTTAAAATGAGGAAAATAAACGGATGAAATAAAAATTTTGAGACTGTACTGTGTTCTCAGTGCAATTGGTTTTTACTTTGATACTTCACTTTAAAAGGTATGGATTATATGTATAAGTAGGCTTAGTAACAATGTCCTACCAAGATATCAATCAGTAGTTAACCAAAGGGAAAAACATGCTTACCTGCTAAAACTTGATACAGTTAATCAATATATGGCCAGAATATGAAAGGTATTTTTTATGGTGGAAGAAAATTCCAGCCAATAAAGGACATTTTTAGTAATTTTTAAAGAATAATATTAGATATTAACATCACATTGTACTTCGTAAATTTGTACAATGAGTATCTGTAATTAAAAATAAAATAAAAAATAGTTTTAGATTTACAGAAAAATTGCAAATATAGCACAATGTGTTCCTTTATGCACATTATTCACATGACATTTAGTTTTCATGTCTCCTCAGCCTCCTCTTGGCTGTCCAGAGTCCCCCAATTTTTCTTATTTTTTATGACCTGGATAGTTTTGTGGAATTCTGTCAGGTGTTTTGTATACTGTTTCCTCAATGTTATTTAGCTGATGTTTTTATCATGCTTGTTCAGTGTTATAGGGTTTTGAGAGAAAAGAGAAATAAAGTGTTATTCTCATTATTTAGTATTAAGAGTACAAATTATCATTTCACTGTCGATTTTAGCTTCGATCAGCTGTCTGAGGGAGTGTGATAGCGTTTGTCAGATTTCTAAACTGTGAAATTCCTCCGTTTCCCGCTTTCCATGCCTTTCTATTTGACGACTGTCACTGTGTACAGTCCACACTTAAGGAGCAGGTCGGACTTACAGTATCTGTGTAACCTGCAGGGTATCCACATATTTGGAATTTTTCTGCACTTGAGATTTGTCTATTCTCTCCACTTTACTCAAATAATTAATCTCGCATTTATATCAGTGTGAACAAATGATATTTATTTTACACTTTGTGTTATAACCCAATTCATCTTTTTATTTATTCATTGCTCAAATTGTTCTAGCTTTGGCCACTGAAAACATTTTCTCTTGGTTTCCTTTGGCACACTGCCATTTGTGTGGTTGCAGTTCCTTACTTTTTGATACTATGATACAAGATACACCAGACGCATCTTGTATATTTTCTTCTCAGCCCTATTATCAGTCATTTTACTAAGGAGTCCTGGTTCCCTTCAAAGGAGAATAGTATTAGAAACAAGATATGGCACTAGGTGTGCTTGTGAGTACTGAGGTATCATTGTTTATAGGTCTTCTCAGATGAGACTATTCTGTCTGTTATTTTTGTGGTAGATACATGACAGTACAAGTTTGAGAAAGCTCATAGACGTTTAAAACACAGAGTGTACCTTAATGTATGAATATTAAAATATATGTAATATACACATATATGTATGTATATATACATACATGTGTATATGTATATATGTATACACATGCACACATATGTATAGATATATGTGTGTTTATGTGTTTCTCTGTGTGTGTGTGTGTGTGTGTAATCACTGGATGGAAGCAGAACGTACACTATAACCAAACAAGTAAATGGATGACAGAGGAGGAGATTATAGGAGCCAATTTTCTTATTTTTGGATTGGGAGGTTAAAGATAAGATAGAAGAAAAGGTTAAAATGGCCCACATAGTAAAGAATTATAGTTGGAGGCATAAGTAAAAACTATTGCTTAGCTTAATGCCATCACACATATAGAAATATTCATAGATGTGCATGCATACCCATAGGTGAGTATACACATTTCCATTTTCTTGCTCTGCCAGCTAAGATCTGTAAACAATTACACCCCAAGCACACCTGTGGTCTGTGTGTGCACACAGAGAAACAACCGCAGGAGGATATAGCAAGAGGTGCAGTTTGCAAGTCAATCAGACAGGCCTCAGGAGAAAACAACCCTGCCAACACCTCAAACTTGGACTTTCAGTTTCCAGAACTGTGAAACTGTGAGAAGATACCTGGGTATATACCCAAAAGAACAAAAATCACTCTATGAAAAAGACACCTGCACTCGAAT
>VBSM01003039.1:22550211-22563164 GCA_008086735.1 Cheirogaleus medius
AACCGTAATATTTGTACCCCCATAATATGCTGAAATAAAAAAAAATTTAAAATATTTGTTGAAAAGTCCCAAAACAATAGATGATGGCATGAATGCAGAGAAAAAGGCATGCTTATTCGCTGTTGGTGGGACTGCAAATTAGTACAACCTATATGGAAAACAGTATGGAGATTGCTCAAAGAAGTAAAAGTAGACCTACCATTTGACCCAGCAGTCCCACTACTGGGTATTTACCCAAAGCAAAAAGTCATTTTATCAAAAAGACACCTGCATTCGAATGTTTGTTGCAGCACAATTCACAATTGCAAAGATGTGGAATCAACCCAAGTGTCCATCAATTCATGAGTGGATTAACAAAATGTGGTATATGTATAGCATGGAGTTCTACTCAGCCAGGAAATTTCTGTTTTTTAAGCCACCCAGTCTGTGACAATTTGTTATGGCAGCTTGAGCACAGTACTATATATCTTCTCTTTCATTTTTTTTAACTTATTTAAGTCACCCAACTTAAAGTCCCTTTTGAGTAAGTCCAATGCTTGTACTTCTTCAGGGACATTTTCTATTTACTGTTTTGGTGTTCTTCCCTTCTTGAGTATAATCTACATTTTCATAGTTCATTGCATGTCCTATAATTTTAGGTTGAAAACTGAAGCCTATTATATAATATAATTTACTGATTAATTAATTTACTATTTAATTATAATTAATGAGATTCTCCTCTCTTCCTCAGGGTTTGTTGGTAGCAGTACGTGTTGTTGCTGTTGTCACCTTGCTGTGTTTTTGGTGATTCTCCTGCGAGTGGGGATGTTCAGGGAACATCCAGATGGGTCGAATAATCATACTTCTCCTGAAGCGGTGCTTTTGGATTGCTCCAAATCCATTCTCTCCCTTGCAGTGACAGCAAGGATGCTGGTTGTCACGTGGTTGTGGAGCTATTGGTTTTCAAGGCTACTCAACACCTGCAGAGAGTAGAATGGGAATGGAAGAACTTAAAATGTCACAAAGTTCACTATTCTTAGGAAAACTCAGTTTTTATTGAATAAACACTTTATATTGTTGCAAACTTTTGTTTAATTTCAAGAGTTCTGAAATAGTCGATTTTAATAATTTTGTCATGTTTCCATGTCATTTATGGAGAATCAGATTTTCAGAGTTCCATACTCCATCATCATCACTGATGTCATCTCACTGTAAGCAAGTTAAAAGAATTATTAAAATAATAAGGGAATCGATAGCTAATGGGTGGAACTAAATGGTGAAACTGCTCGAGCATGCAAAACCTCTGTATTGCTTAGTAAATGTTAAACGAGAGAAATTACTCGATATTATCTTATTTAAAATAAGATATAGCCATTTAATCTCTTCTTTGAATTTAAACTAAGTATTTAATTTTTAATATTACAAATTCCATACCACATTAACTCATATTATATCCTTGAAAGAATGAATATATCTCCCTTAAAAAATAATAGGAATGAAACAAAATCTAATGACCTGTTTTAAACTAGGAATTGTCACTAGGAGTTAGTTTCAACATTGCTTTTTATAAGTATATTTTCCTGGGAAACTTAGAGTACAGGAAATATTTTTCCTAAGACACAGGGTTGATAAGACCACCTCTGTCTATGCTGACCACTCACCACCTTATGTCCTTGGCCTTTGGTTGTTGAAAGTCTATACCTGTCAGATTACATAACTGGCTTGATTTACCTCACCTCCATGTGTGCTTATTTTCTTATGAGGTAATATGAATTATAACATTCCCTTTCTCTCTATGTTTATTTACAGTGTTTAGTTCCCAGGAAATGAATTAGCAAGAGGGTGAGAGGGAGAGACAAGAAGGTCGGGGGTGCATATTAGTTTTATGTTTTGGCTGTGATCAGTCACTACACAACACAAATTTATTCTTATAGTTATTCTGACCTGATGTCTGGCAAGAATCTCACTCGACTGAAATCAGAGTGTCAATAGGCTGTGTTCCTTTACTGGAGGGTCCAGAGGAGGGTTCATTTCCTGGTGACTTGGGTTGTTAGTGGAATTCAGTTTCTTGGGGTTGCAGTACCGGGGTCCCTGGACCATTGTCCGTCAGCTGGGAGGTTACACCAGCTTCTAATATTTGCTGCAATTCTTGCCTTGTGGCCCACTTACTCTGTCTTCAAAGCCAGCAAATGCAGGTGGTTGTGTTCCTATTACTATTTCTCTGAACCTACCAATAAATATTCTTTCCTTTTAAGGAATTAATGTGATTAGATTGGGCCACCAGGATAATCCAGGATAATTTCACCATCTCAACGTCCATATATCTAATTGCATCTGCAAAGTCCCCAGTATCACGGAAGAAAACAGATTCACAGATTCAGGGGATTACAGTGTACATATCCTCAGGAGAGGGGCATTATTCTGTCTATAATACTGAAAACATTGATTGGCACATTTTCATTGAATTTTGGGAAAAGTGGTACCCATGAATTAAAGCTTCACATGCAGGAGCAGGGAAGAAGAGTCTTGCTATAAATTCTCCTTGAAGAATGCGGTTCCCCTAATGTTAATGAATTTTTGAAATTTCAGGAAGACAGAGATTTTAGGTAAGGGATTAATTATTGTGAGATCCAAATAACTTCAATCGGTGACCACCTGACAAAGAATGGGATAGTCCTCAGAGCTGCATAACTCAAGCTGCCTTTCAGGTACAAATATGAGCATATCACGTGGCTGGAGGCCAAACAGAAGAGAGGGTGAATGAATCTCTCCTGCATACCTTGTCTACTGGAAATCACCCAGTCTCAAAATATGGGAGCAAGGAATAAAGCAAAAGATATTGAAACTATGAAGAAAAGACTGGATATCAAGAAAAATTCAAGCACCTTCTGAAGACATAGGTTGGGCGCAACAAGAAGACAATGGTCTAGGGAAATTGTGTAGCTGAAAAAGGAAATGGAAATATATGGAAGAGTTTTAAGGGAACTTAAAAACTGTACTAGAAAGTAAATCACTTTGAAGATTAAATGTGTATCATATGTAGAGTCTAGATTCTCCCACATATTTTCCAGCTATTTTTGCATAAATTATATTTTAAACATATGCATTCATATCTGTAACAGATTTTCTGTATAATTTAGGAAGGGTATATTATGTAATGTTTATAAAAAGAAAAATAATGTTAAGATTAACTGTAATAAGGACACTACTACTAATTTATGAGTACAATTACTATCATGGCAAATCCCCTATTTGCTTTATACACTTCTAAAATAATATAATTTATGGAAGAATGCTTTTCTTTCAAAGTATGGCTGTATCATCTTTTATAAACCCTAACATATTTTTAAAAGGATTTTATCTGCGGCTGTTAAGAGAAGCTTAAGTAATGAGTCCTGATCTCTTTTTTATTCACATAGATGTACTAAACAGGGTACTTTTTAATTAAACAAAAAAAACCCAATACTTTAGTTGTAATTATGCAAATTAAATGTATTATTCTATAAGTGAAGAAATTGTTATAGTGTCTCTAATTCAGAGAGGTACTTTACAATGTCAACTATAAGTTTTCCAGATTCCCAACTGATATTATTTTATGTGCTTTCCATTAGTGTTATCAGGAGTTGAATTATAAAACTTAAGTTTTGTCCTTCAAAAAGACATTTCCAATTAAGATTTTGTTGTTTGATATTAAGGATATGCATTTGAAATGGAACTATTTCTGACTGTAAATTGAATGGTTTCTTCTCCAGATAAGAAAAACTGTGTAGAATATTGCTCTATTTGTATACATTTATGTACATCCAAACTAGAATGTTCCAGAAGCTTAAAAAAACTGAAAAGGAAAATATTGTAGCTGAGTTGTGCATATGAACCTATATAGACATTCAAGACATATACAGAACCTCCTGAAAACTCTGTGGAGATGGAGTAGGGTTTTATTGTTGGTGATGGTATACATTTTGGTTGATATTCTGTGTGTTTTATTGATAAAAGCCTCAAAAGCATATATGTTTGTGATATAATAATTTCAGTGATTAAAGTAAAATGACTGAAAGGCACTAGATAAAGTTATGTAAAAGTCAAAAGAAGTTGGTTTCTCTCTCACAACTATTAAAACTGACTTCATCAAGGAGTTTATTGCCTCGCATGTGAATGACTTGGGTGGCTCAAGAGGCAGGTTTTACCACCTCTACAATCTCTTGAAATCCATCCAAAGATCAGGATTTCTAAATATCAATTTCATCAAGTTGCCCTATCAAATACAATGTATTCTTCAAATTGAATCAGAATGTAATTTATTGAACATGCATAATCCTTGCCATTATTTTTATATTTAAATAGTTAGAAATGCTAAACTTTGGAGAGAAGAGGTCTCCGCACTTGGCTCTGGCAGTTGCTAGTTGTGGAGACGTGAGCATATTGCTAGCCTTCTGTATGCCCCTGTTTCCTCATTTATCACTATTAAAAAGAAGAGCACATATTTGATAATGTGAAGTGATAGTTAAATGACTTCGTACAGATAGCCTTGACCTCCTGGACTCAAGCGACTCTGCCACCTCAGTTTCCCAAGATGCTGGGACCGCAGGCGTGTGCCACTGCACCCAGCCCCAAACCCCTCCATCTCTTGAACCTTCAGTGAAGTTTGCTTTACAGACCAGCATGCTATAAAAGGATAACACTATAGTCATCATATCAGCAGGAAATCCTTTCTACTATGTTCATTACAGGCCTCAGCCTTCTGACTCATTCATTGCCTGGAATTGCTCCCTGTCCTCCCTCCTTCCTGCCCTCCCTACCAAACCCCAAAGTTCTGATCTTCCATCTGTACCACTCTGTCCCTTGTTTCTGTCCCATAGTTTTCCTATAACACAGGCCCTTATGACCTCATTTTCTACATCAGAAGTGGATAAACTATGGCCTGTAGTTCAGCACCTAATTTTTATTGTTTAAACAAAGTTTATGCATAAAACATTTGCATTTATCCATAGTCCAAGGCTTTCATGATCTGAAAATAAAACATTTGTTAGGTACTTGCAACACAAACTGTAAGGATGGCAAAACTAAAATATTTGTTCTTTGGTCCTTTACAGAAAAGTTTGTCTCCTTACTAAGACACTTCTAGAATAGTTTGCTGAAAAGAGACTCTTCACTCCTTAACACAACTTATGGGCCAGATGTTGTTATAATTATTTTCCCACCCACTTCACTTTCTCTCTAGGGAAGTATTTGCAACTCCTGAAAGCAGCATCTGTCCTCCGAATTCTCCCTCTATGTTCCCTATGGAGTGGGGTAAAATATAAAAACTGTATTTTAAACATCAGGTATGTTCTCCAGAATGTCCTCTGAGGTAATAGCACCACATGCCAAATAGTCCTTAATTATGCCGGGAGCTTTCTTATTTTGCATCTTAAATGCAATATAAATAAACCAAGTATATAACACATTACTTATTCTCTTCATCTGAGAATTGTCTCTGTTAATACCCCTTAGTGACAGTGTCTCCCTCATCATTAATCCTGATTCTTTTAAAAAGTAAGGTCTGTAGTCCTTCATATTCTACTCTGGATAGTCTATCTTAAAAGAACTATAGTTAAATTAAGGGAAGATTAATGCCACCTTTCAGATGGTTGGTTGTACTTGCTTCTCCCTCCAACTCCATGCTGAACCACACATTCAATTCCCCTGGAGGGAGGTGATAGGAGCACCCCTGAAGTCCCACTTGCAGGTCATGCTTTATGACTGTGCCAAATTGCCTGAATATTTAAGGACTATTCTATGCTACCATCAAGGAAGCTGATGCTCCATGCCAAGTATCTTCTGTCACAGCTGAATTTCTTCTATTACCTTGGGACAAGAACAGCTATTCAACCCCCAGTCATCTAAGATCTATAGAAGATTTCTTTTGAACTCTGCCTGATGCAATGACCCAAGGTATTAGAAGAAATTCACTACATAAACATATATGTAGAAGTACATACACACACACACACATGCACACATATACAAATAATCTCTTATATCTTATTTTTCCAGTTAGATTATAACTTCTTCAAAAGAGAGAAAAATATTACATTTGATTGTACCGTTTAGAATATGTTGGCATAATATTGTACACATTGAAATTTATTGACACAGACCTTTGCAGTTATTGATTACTTGCAAGTTCGTATAGAATAGCATTACCATAAAAGAAATCATTAGCATAACATAAAACAACCACATAATAGTACAATATTATTGCAGCCATTAATATTGTTAAAACAATGTGATGCTATATATTGATAACACCAGATGAAACAAAAACAATTCTAAGATGTAAAAGGTTAAATTATTCTTTTTATTTGCCATATAGCTTATAAATGTTGAAAAGATATGTGTAATTCACTTTATGGAATAATTTATTGGATAGTGGTAAAAACTGAATTATTAAAAACTCAGACAGCAGCTTGCAAATGATAACTAAAATAAACTGTTATCTATATATGTATATATAACATAAATATATATGTAATAAGTTACTTAAAACTATTTAGTACTTTGTTTTAAATTAACATGTAAATCAACTTTTATAATTTTTAATTTTCTTGAAAATGGAGCTACTTGGTCCAAGCCTTACTCCTAGAAAATGGCATATTCTAGGTTATAGAATTATATAAATCTAATCTCTTGAAGTTGCTCTGTATCCCCGATATTCCTAGCTCCTGGAAACGTGGTAGGCAACAGCTCTCAGTTTTCAATCTCTCCAGGATTTGTCTTGAAGAGAGCTACCTTGTGCAAAGTCATGTTATATTTCTAATGCAGCCTGCAGCTAGCCACTAGTCACCTTATATAAAATTTCAGTGCCCTAGTCCCATCTTGGACAATTCTGAAGGGTTATTTTATCTTCAGGGTTCACTGCATACATGGCCAAGCCTTTTGCAGAGACTACACTGAGACCAAGTTCTTGCTTTGCCCAGTGTTGCTTCCATTCACAGGTGTTAAATCTGAGAGTACCTACTAAAAAACATTTTATAAATTAGCCTCTGTCTTAGAATCTGGTTCTTGAGGCATTCAACCTGTGACATTGTATTCATGTAATGTTTGTACCTGCAGAAGGCTTTGTATCTTTCCAGTGAGGCCACCAACCTTGTTAAAGAATTTATCAAATTTGTATAGACTTTGTGTGAAGCTGTGCACCCTTGCATGATTGTTCAAATATCTTTAATATGGGACCATAGATTCTCTGTACAATACCAGTATCCATAGAGTGTAGGCATTTGAAGTTATGGAAAATTTATTGGTAAAACAAGATAACAATGTATTGTAAAATATTATTGCATTGGTGTTATCTAAGGTATCAATAAAATGTTTTTCTTAATTCTTGGTGTGTTGAGTCCAGTTAGTTTACACTAGAATGATATAAGTATTACCATGTTAATGTGTCACTGAACATTAGAATTTATCAATTCATATTTTAGAGTGCTTGCCAATTTATGCTAAATTATCAATGCAAATAAGTTATTAATTAATTATATATTTAAATTATGTTAAAAAAATCAGCCCCATGTATGTGTTAAACTTCTTCAAACCAAAAATTTGTTTTTAGATGTCTTTCTTAACTTAGCATTTCTTTCTTATCTATATTCATAACTTTTTCAGAGTTTATGAAGAAAAAAATCTCAGAATCATTAGTTACAACATTATTTCATAAAGAATCTTATTTCAATCCATTTGTGAACTTTGGAGTCTGAACTGATGAAATGTAAGGGGTATTGTACGATGTAACATTGCTCTAAAAATATATACAATTTTTAACTCAGTGCTCTGCGATGGATGAGATGTTCTCTCATGCCGCTGTCAGTCATTAGTGGAGAATCACACTAAGAATCACTTTTAAAAGACTTACCAGTCAAGATGTTTATGAATATGAAAAGTACTTTTACAATTGTCTTTTTTTAATCATAGAAAAACTGCCTTTTTCTTTTCAAAAAATGTACTGTGAGTACTAGCTAATAAATTCCATATATTGAAAATGATTAAAATCATAACTTTGTATGTAAATACATATAATAATGTATCTCATATGCTATAAGCCTTGTTTTAATAAATATATATAGATTTTTCTGTCATGTAGAAACTAGAAATAGTTAATCAAAATAGTATAAAGAATAAAATGCATGTCATTAGTAATCTAGCAAGAATTACAGTGTTTAAGTATAAAATATAAGTTAGTAAATATATAGTTGTCTGGGTTTATTTCAATAAAGAACTGCATGCAGTTGCATCAGAAAGACCCATTGTGATACATTCACAAGTACTATTTGAGTGTGAAAATATAAATATTTTAATATCCAAGCCATTACTTTTTATTGTACAAATAGTTTATGATGCTATGCAATTATGATGCTATGTTATGATCCAATATTTCTCTAACAACTTCTTATTTAGTTTTTATATTCTATTTAGGGCAAGTACTTAGTCTTAGCTTTTACCTAGAGAGTATAAATTCAGCACAACTTCAACTAGCAGACACCTGAATGAAAGGCTGTGAAATGACACTTTATTATCTAAGAATTTTCAGAATAAAACATTTATTTCTGTCTTTGTGATGGACACTGGCAGATATACTTGATAGAATAAGTTCCATTTTCCTAATACAAGCACATTTTCCTGTGGATCTATACCAGACGCATAAAATAGAAATAGCACAAAATATTCATAAACACTCTCTTTAGATTCAAAGCAATATACTGGTATACACACATTACTGCTGTTTCATTATAAATTTCCCAGCTGGCAGCTTCCTTTCTTGCTCTTGGTATAGCTGCCACTATAGTCCACACCCTGTCAACTGCCTTGCTGTTACCTCCCTCCTTTCTTTAAAGAGTCATTACTACTCAATCACAGGTGCTATTCATGGTCTCTAACGCTGTATGCATAAGGATAACATTACTCATCCTACCTTAAAATAGAGCCTAAGGGTTTAGAGCTTTGGACCACCTGGACAACTCTGAAAATATGGCATTAAGACCTCCTGCAATGAGAAATATGTAAAGAACCCACTTCCCAAACAACATGGTGGGTAAAAGCTATAATATTAATCTTGTATCACATTTTTTTAGATCATATATGGTTAACTCTGGTTTGAGTTTGCTCTTTTAGGGTACATTTCTGGTACACAGCCTTGTCATTCAGATACATACTTGAAACACACTTAAATTAATATATGAAAACTATTTGCGGATCTCTGTGTAGGGTCCCCTTTTGTCATACCTTGTGCAACTAGGCCTGACATCAACAGTAATGAAATCAATTTAAATGTGGCCCATTTTCCCCCCAGATCATCACTATCTCAGATTGTCTCAACATTATGTCAAGAGCCCCTGAAAATCAACTGAATGACAGAGACTGCTTTATATAGCTTTGTATTTTCTGTACAAAGTACTTAGGCATTACTAAATACATGGTGAAAATAGTTAATTGATTTACAAATAACTTGATATAGAATTAATCTCTTTATTGAGACAACAGCATGACATAAATTTCATTTTTACATAAAAATTTCAAATAATTTTCAATCTAGACCAGAGTTTCTATAACTGAATAGATTAAAACACTTTAACTTGGCTATTGCTTTTATTGACATGTCCAACATTTTATAATGGACTATTCAAACTAGTGTATTTTTTACATCAAAGTAATGCAAAAGCCTTAGATTTTATGTAGAGATGTTCTCATATCTCCAGGTTTTTCAATAAGAAAAAAGAATGCATTTAGAATAAAGATATTTTCTGGAGTGATGTTGTCTGATTCGACTTTCTGCAATTGTGGAAATGTTTATAAATGTTTATAAACAGTGCATCCCAAGAGAGTAACAGTAGCCACCTGTGGCTATTGCACATTTGAAATATGGCTAGGACAACTTAAGAATTACTTCTTAATTTGTTTATGTTAAGTAATTTAAATTTAAGTGTGTATAACTACATAAAATGTCAGAGAGGAAGCAAAATTGTTTCAACCACATAAAATTTGGTAGCTGTGAAAATGTAAATAAGGCATTGAGAATGGAAGCCTTAGAAAAAAATGAACCATGAAAAAGTTATTATAAAATAAATAGAAAAGCATAAAGATATTCTTCATTAATTAAATGTCAGAAAAATATTTTTCTTTTAACTATGTAGATGGGCTGTTAAGTTTCTTATTAGCTGTCCAGAACTAATCAGATGCCCATTGATCTGTGATAAATATAAAATCACCAAATCAATTTAAAATAATTTGTCATTCAAAATAGATAGCTCAAAAGAAGTGAAAGTAATATAGTGTTGGCCATTTTTAAAACAAAACATTTATTTAGATGACTTTTAAGCATTTAGACAATTATAACCATAATTAATCATTGACTCAAATTATCATGTGGTCTTAATCACAAGCTTTAATATACTAGGATTTTATAAAATACTCTGGATCACACAGAATTCCTTTAAGTCTTTCAAATACATTCATTAAACTTAAACCAAAATAATTCTCACTAAAAATGAAAAACTTAAAAAAGTATAGGTATACTTTTAAATGGCTCATTTTTAGTCACTATAAATTATAAATTATTGTGATGAATTACAAAAATTAAGCAATAAAATTTTACACCTGAGTAAAAGCCATCAATAAACACCAAATGAACATTCAGCAGCACTACTGAGGATTTGGGGGTGGAAAAGTTAGGTGTAATGACTAATGTCTTAGATTCCCCATCTTGCATAACAACATAAAACAAAACAGAACAAAACAAAACAAGAAAACCTAAGTTTGGAATGCATTAAAAAACAGGTAACATAAAACAGATAGATATAAATCAATATGTCTGCCCAAAAGAAGATGTAGCAATGTTCTTTTAGCCAAGAAACTTTAAAATTATCTGCTCTTAAGGCAAGCTTTCCTTGAGCAGTCATCTCTCACTCTCCCTACATGGATGAAAAAAGTATATTTCCTTCCTACAGGAGTTGCATATCCTTAGGGAAGGATCTGGAAGGTAAGAACCTATAAATTTTTCATTCCATCAATACAATTCTCCAATCTGATTGGCTAGCCTTCCTCTGCCCACCCAGGGAAAAGTCAGTCAGAGGGGGAGAGATGAGCAAGAGAGCACCAGCAAACGTCACCCCCTGTAGACACGAGGACAGAGAGTCGCTGACCTAATCAAGAGAGTGAGGGCATCATGTAAGTGTTGTTGTTAGTACATTAAATTTTTTCAGGATGCTATTTAAGGAGCTCCTTGAAAAGTGATTTTTATTTATAACTTTTTTGTCATCTATCATAGACTTAGTTTTTTTTTTCTTTTTAAAAAGAGACCTGCACTTTTTTACAAAATGGTCTAATGATACACATTTGTATTGCTTCATCAAAACTATTTTGAATAAGACTTTGCATCAAAGCAAGTAAATATAAATAAAGTTTTTCAAGAAAAAAGAACCAAATATATTATCCAAAAATTACCACCTAGGGATCAATGAAGGGAGAGATCATGCAATATTTTTTATTTTTCTTTTATAATTTGATATTTCAGTCATTTCCTTTCTACCTTGCAATATTCTTTCCTCTCCTTTCCTTCCTTTTCATTTCCATTCTTTCTCTTTCTTTCTCAATCCTTTCTCTTTCTATATCTTCTCTTCTCTCTTTGTCCTCTTGCCTCTTCCCTTCTGCCTGCTCTCCTCTCTTTCTTCTCTCATTCTTTCATCGCTTTGCTTCTCTTCTCTCTAATATGTCATCATCTCTCAAATGCATACAGCTCATATTTCAGTAATAATGAAATGTTCTGAATAGCACAGATGAGACCATCTTTGGTTTGTCTCTACCTCAATTCTCAATGGAATTGTGGCAGATATTCAAATTGAATTATGAACAATATCTTGCCAGACTTATGCCAACACTAACCCACTACTTGTAATGCGTCCAGAATCATAACTTGAGCTGTTTATTTTCTGATTGACTCTCTGTAGCCATTCTTAGCCCTTTTCTGCATTAAACTCTGTGTTCAAGGAGTTTTACCTGTAAGAACTTTATCACAAAGGCTCTGTTGCCTTCTGGCATCTCATATTTCGCCAGTGAAAATAAGTAGCAGGATACTGAGGGATAGAGGAGAAACAAATCAGGTCATTTCTTCCCTTCCTCCCTACTGGGCCACAGTATTGACTTTTGAATTCCTCTGTCTATGCCCACAGCTCCTTTCTTGTGTGCTCCTTCCCCTATGTAATGGTTATATCTCTTACCGCGTCAGGTTCTGGTGAACCTGCTTCCTCTCAGCACACCCATAGATGTTCTCACTCCTATGCCTATTCACCATTCCTGCCTGGTTCCCTTAAGTATGTTCATATGTCTCAAAATAGTTCTTTCACTAAACTATCTACAACAGCCTGTTGTGATTGTATCATCAGGCTCCTGCTGAAATTCTGACCACTACAGTAATGAATGTGAGTTTCAGGAATGGAACCTCGAAAGGATTTTTGGACCAAGTTGGTTATATGCTCAATCAGAAAGACCTAGAAATCTTTGTCAGATGACAAAGAAATGTTGGAACCCATGACATAAAACTCTCTACTGTAATATGGAGTGGAGTGAAAGTACAAGGGAAAACATTGAGTGACTAAGTGGCATTAGTACACAATATGTAAAATGACAATAGTGATTTCAAAGATTATTGGAAGTGTTGGATTCATTTGTTTCTTCCAAGGCACATACACAATATGATATACAAATTTAAGCATTTAATTCCAAGTTCAGGGCACAGAAGGAGAATCATAAAGATTTTCTTTATTTTTTTAATGCAAAGTAAACTATTATCTGCAGGCCAAAGCCAAATAAATGTGCTCTGCAAGCTAATGATTTTCTTTTTAATTTTTAAATGGTTAAAAGAAATAAAAAATTGTAATAAAATAGTAATATTTTATGACATAAAAGTATATGGAATCCTAATTCTTTTTTTTTTTTTTTTTTTTTTT
>VBSM01003039.1:22570943-22615572 GCA_008086735.1 Cheirogaleus medius
TGTTTGATTTTTCTTTGCTGATTTTCCTGAGTTCTAAATAGATTCTAGTTATATCTAGTTATAAGATTCATATTATATTCATTTATAATACAAAAGGGCCTTTCTTATATTAAGAAGAAAATCGACTACTGTAAGTTCATTCTGTAAATTGTTGAAAGTTCCTTCTCTAAGTTCCTTTCCTTTATGACAATAGTATACTATGATTTTTAAATATTTCAAATAAATTACATGTACAAAAAGTCATGATAAATAAGTCCAGTATGTGGCTAGGTTATGGATATAACGTGAGGCAGAACTGAGTTGTCCTATGCATCTTATTTCCAGAAAATCTACACATAGCGGATTTTTACTTAAATATAAAATGTTAAATACTTAGCAGGTTTTCCAGCATACAGATGCTTGTAATTCCAGATACCAATCTTTGTGTTTTAAACATCCCCTAATCTAGAATATTAAAGATATCAGTATTAAATGATCAATAGCACCTAAATATAAAACAAAGTTGCTGGTTAAAATTGAAAAACAAACATCCTCATATGTACTAAACTATAATGCTTAAATGTTTAATGAAGTAGGTACTTTGATTTACTCAACTTAAGATTTGCTAAATTGGTAATTCCATAATGACAGGATTTGAGATTCTTAAAATATGATAGCTCGTGACAGTGAAATGCAGAAGTGTCACATTCATTTGCATTCCTTTTTTTCTCCTTTATTCTTTCCATTTTCTCTTTTTCCTTTTACTTAGAATAATGGTTTCCAAAGTTACATTTATCTGCTAAATCAAATAATTTACAGGTTTCAAATCTTCTTTTTTATAGTATAATTTTACTAATACGGTGATCACAGCCTTGTGAGCATGTTTTTTATTTTACCAAATCTAAATTTTCAAGTGACTTTATATATTTATTTATTTTTAGGTTTTTGAGAGCCATATCGTCCAGAGTGGTTTTCAAAACGTAAATACAAACATGATGTGAAAATCTTGGAATAGAAACATCACCCAGTGAGTACTAAGCAGGTGAATTTGCCTCCCCTGTCACATGCAGAAGGATATTTCTCTTGCCACTTGACTTATCAGAACCCTTGGACATGGATGCCCGTGTGTGGCAGGGTGATAATCCCAGTGTTTCCAAATGGGCAAATCACTGAATTTAGCACATTTCAAAAAGAAAAGGTACATCTGACACATGATCATTTTTTCTGGTTTGACTATTAAGGAAAATCGATCTGTGTGAAGCATTATAAATCATAGTGCATCATTTATGGCTCTTGAAACATTGCAGCCACCTGCTATATCTCAACTCTCCATGTGATGCTGTGTGGGGGGTCATTTCTCTTATTCAAATGACATTCCTGAATCTATCAACTGCTTGACATATTCTCCCATATTAAGGGCTATAAAGGTACCACCAGGTAACCTATCCTCTGGGTCAAGGGAAGTTACTTTCTGGGCTTCTGCTGACTGTGCCTGGGTTAATGGAGCTCTCTAGGAAGCACCATTTATCACAGTTGTGTTTTCTCTTTCTCATTATGTTTAATCCATAACCTTTTACAAGGGACTTCCTACTGAGTGAGAAATGGCTTACTTGCTCCAGTGTCTTCCTAGTATACAAAGGTGGAGTCATTTTGAAATAGTATCTGATTTATGCCAAAATTCTTTCCTGTGAGACCTGAATGATCCTTGCATGGGACTGAATGAAGTATCTGTGCAAAACTGCAGTCTGTTTTATACAAATTGCTAGTAGGAAAGAAATGTCAGATTATTTTCAACTTTTCTAGAACTAATGGTTGAAGAAAAATAAATTTGGTATAGCAACTAAGGACCTTTACCTTCCTCTCCTTATCATTAGGACTGGTTGCCAGGGCTGTCCTGCTGTAACAAATTGAGTACAAGCCCTGTTACAGGCATGCATTGGTTGCTTCTTTCCAAGTGTGAGAAAGACATTAAAAAAAAGAAACATGAGAGCAATCTCAAAATCAAAATATTATTAATACAAAATGCTCTCATATTAGGACAAAAATCATGTTTTGAATCAATAAAATGTTTGCATTTTATTGCAATATGCATGCAAAACTCTCATTACATCCTTATAATAGACTTACAGTATTCATTATTCCAGATATATAATAACATTTGTATAGCATTTGATGTATGACAGCCACTACTATAAAGATTTTTATTTGTTTTAGATAGTTCAATACCACAGTAATCCTAAAATATAGGTACAATTATGACTGTTTTACAAATGAGTAAACTAAGACATTTGAAGTTCAGGAAATGTCCAATGTCATACACAAGTAAGTGAAACTTTGAGATGAACTTAAACCATTTGGTTCAAACTCCAAGATCTTAGCACCTTGCATTTCTAAAAATAAGTGATTTATTGACTGGCAACATGAAACAATTGGGAATCTATGACTACCTGTGTTATAATGCTGATTTTACCTTCTGTAGTTTTTTAGACCTTGGTTCAATTAAAATTATATATTAATAAGCTTTATTTCTTTATATTTTAAAATTATTATTATTTAACATCCCATTACCACTTACCATCACATCTATATCAGGGTCTCGCAGCCTCAGCATTGTTGAAATTTGGAGTCAGATAATTCTTTGCTGTGGGGGCTAACTGTGCATTGTAGGATGTTTCACCGCTTTCCTGGCCTCTGCTCACTATAGGAAAATAGCAGCCTCCCTTGCCATTTGCGGCAACCAAAAAATATTTCCAGATATTGCTATGTGTACCTGTGGAGCAAAATGATCCCAAGTAGAGAATGGCTAGTTTATATTAGCCAAACAGGAGAAGGATTACTATGGACAATTGAGACTGATACTGACTGACTTGGATTGGGTAGATGGCAATTTGATATTCTGAAATTAAATATCTGTCTTAAAAAATATATATTATGGATATTGCATTATGTTACATATATATTATGTAATTTTCTTACTTTGGGCTTCAATAACAGAATATCATACACTGGATACCTTAAACAGAAAACATTTATTTCTAGCAGTTCTGGAGGCTGGATGTCTGAGATCAGGGTGTCAGCATGGTCAGGATCCTGCTGAAGGCTCTCTTACCAGGTTACATACACCATCTTTGTATTTATATCTCCTGTGGCACAGAGAGGATGCAGCTCTGGGGCCTTCTCCACCCTCATAACTTAATCACTTCTAAAAGGCCTCACCTCCAAATAATATCGAATTGGAGATTAGGTTTCAACATGTGTTGGGGGACACAAACATTTCATCTATATAAATTTATATAAATATGTATGTATATATTAAATATATGTTATGTACATACATGTATAGAATAAATAAAATGATATTTGATACTATTTTAAGAGGTTAATTAATTAGTGGTATTGGGAAACCCAAAAAGTTTATTTAAAACAATATCCAAAAAGCTCATCATTAAATATTTGAAGCCAAAAATTTCCAAAGTTATGTTGGAGTCACTAATCCAAGAATTTCTTTACAATTTTTAGTACCTTTAGGCACCCTATAAAATAAGGGCATTCAGAAAACCCTTCTTTTGTCATTATAAATGAATTGCATATGTATCTATAACTTTTAAAAGCAGATACATACATAACATTGTTATTAGAAGGGAAATAAGTTATTAAGTAAAAACACTAAAGTGCAAATATTTGTTAATATCATTTACTGAAGTTCAAGTCCCTTAAAAGGCACCTTTGTGCAAATATCTTCTTTGGGAGTGTTTACCATTAGCAAGAGGAGGATTAGATATTCTTTTCAAGATTCTCTACCAGACTTTGGTGAATATTCTCATTTAACCTGTTTATCAAGACCCACTTTAGAATGCAGAATAGCATTAAAGATTATACAGAGGAAAGGGAAATATTTTTCTTTTATCTCTGATTCTTTCACTTTTTTAAGGTAGGATGTGAAATACCAAGGTCAAATATTGGGATTCCATTAACTAGTACTGAGAGAAAAGAGCAAACTTGAGAAGTCTGAAATCTGAGAAGGGCATATCTTAACCTGAAAGATGCTTAAAAACACTTCAAATATTATTCAAAAGTTCCACTTTCACAGTGCCTGTTTTTTTTTTCTCTGCTCAATTTGGCCTAAAGAGAAAAATACTGAGAGTAAAATAATGGTTTTGTGTAGGTTTTGATATTCTGAAAGCAATTTGGAACAGTTTAATAGTTCTTTTTACTGTCATTTTTATGATCTTAACCATGCAAGTGTTTTGTCTTTAACTATCATGTGTTAAGGTCCAACATAAACTATCTATTTTACAGCTTCCTGTATAATCTATTCTATCATCAAAGCACACAACCCGAAATTGAGTTTTCAGAAGTTCAAAAATGGTGGCAAAAACAGGAGCTCAAGACAAACAACTGTGAATAGAAGAGCTACTGTAGTTCCAATTGCTTAGCATCACCTGGTTAAGCAAACTATAAAGCAAAATGCTATCAGATGATACCAAGCAAACTAAATCCAAGAACTATTGTGTCTGGGAAATGCATCTAGTAAGTTCATTTTGTTTGCCTTGTATTACTATTTCCATTTCTATATCAGATAACCAATTAAGACAAGTCAAGTAAATACTTAACTAATACTTAAAATCAGGAGTTTTAATGTGGACCCTAATCTCTACTCTCACCAGTTCTGAGAATAACTGAAAAGTTAACCACTTGCCTGGAGTTCGTACACTAGCAAGAAAACTTACAATTATGACTAGAATTATGACAGAGATAGTATAGAGTGTTTGAGAAGCACATTCTTCTAAACATTTTTAATAAACATTTACATAATTGACAATGTTTCGCACACCATAAAACTGTATTCAAACATATAGTTTGAACATCAATTATGTTTTAATTGTAATGTAGCTGAGATGATCACTCGTTCTTCAAGAGTCTGCCATTTTCTTTACAAATATACAAAACTACTGAGTTAAGCAAAATGTACTGTCAAGAAAAAATATAAAAATCAATGTATTGTAAGCATGTAAACTAAGTCATGAAATTTAATTTCTTTAAAAGTAAATGCGTTTTACTGGAAATTATTTAATTATATAAAAAGTAATCTGCTTTCATAAAATATGTCTCTCTTTGGATAAAATTGATGTGTCAAGAATTATAGTTTATAAAATATAATTGCTTTATTCATTCATAGTACCTACATTAAAATATTTCTCTGACAACCCAGAAATTAAGAGGATTAATGTACTTTTCCCTATAAAACAGGTAATTAATTTCCTAAAGAAGCTAATAAGCTTGGGCTTTCCTATAATCATATTTGCTTTATAACTGAGAAACAAAAGCACTAAAAATTGGACTCTTGAAATAGCAAAATCCATTAGAAATTATTATGAATTTATAAAGTAGAGTATTAGATATTTTGTTATCATTTGACTAATTTCATGCTATATATTGATAAATGTGCTGTAATAAAATGTTTATGTGCACATGACCTACATTTTATGAAATATACTTTCCAATGTTTGGAAGTTTAAACACAAAAAGGTAAACATATATTACTTTCTTTTATAAGTTGTACATATTGTTTTCTTTGTTAAATGTGAATTAGTGCACTGTATCAAAGAGTAGGAAAGCACTCTAATAATGGTGTAGGGATTGATTCAACTGTGTACAATTGAAATATGACATATATGCTCTCATAATCAAAATGCAGCAGGAAGATAGAAACCCATAATACACACATATAAATGCCTGAAATATTGAGTTTACTTTATGATTAATTAAAATAATTATGCTTACTATTATAAATAACCACACATAATTATATATACACCATAAGTATATATATACCAGATGAAACAGAGCCTATTTCATTGATTCAGTTTGTTATTTGCTGGTACCTCCATTGAAACTACATTAGCAACCATGCACATGTATGTTAAAACACACAAATAAAAAACAAAATTATCACGTTCATGGAAATCTCTTCTTTTTTGGATTTCCAGTCTTAAGTAGCCATTTTTAGCTACTTTGGACTATTTTCAATAACTCACAAATGCTGATTATCAGTTGGATGAGGGTCTCGATTTATATTGTGCATTTTATTTAGGTTTCCACAGCCTGAAGACCACTGTTTGTCCTTTGGTCATGACCGAACATCAGTATATAATACATACCATGCAATGAAGTCACCACTTAGGAAGAAGTATTGTCTCACAGCCCTAGGTTCTAATGGACAGCTGCATGCTCATGTGGTTGGTTTTTCTTTTTGTAGACTGTGCTGTTTTAATCTTATCTTTATTGGAGAGCTGTCAAACTTTCCTTAACAGTTTTGGAGAACAAGAGAAACAAAAAAACATGGGGCACAATTTTCACTTTCCAGAGCATAAACAATCAACAATAACAAAGAATTGGAGAGAAGCAAAATAAACCAGCTTCATCAAATGTCCTGCTAGGAAATTATGTTAAATTCCTAGTAATAATTTCATTAAAATGATTAAAACACATAAATTAAATTAAATATCAATTTTAAAATATTAACTTAAAATAAATAATATAAAGATTACATAGTCAAAACAATAATTGTTCCTAAATATTAACATTTTGCTATAGCTACATTGATCACAATCTGTATGCTACAATATTTTAGTTGCATGTATTCATAAGAGACTATCTTCAAGTTTTGCTGATATAGGATAATACTTTTGAGGATTATGTAATCATTTCTGTAATGATAAAGGAAAAAATCATGTATCATTAAAAAAGCAAAGTAATTAATACACACAATCAAGACCAAGAAAATCCAGATATCTTTCCTTCAGACTACTTTCTGACTATGCCCATTTGCTATAAGACTTAAAAATTTTTGCCTGGTGAATGGGCTTCCTAGTCAACATTGAATTGGTGAAGTACTAATGTCTAAACAAATTTAATTTAACGCATATCAAACAATAGCAATTTTAGAAGTTGCCAGAAAATATCCCTCTATGTCATTCACACTTTAAATATATAGAAAATGAATGATCAAATACCTTTTCTTATTTGTTTATAATAATTTTTCTCTACTTCATTAGAAGATTGGTGAACCCATATTGCCTCCATACCTTCTGAGTGTGTCTGCAGCCTACCAAGTTGTATCAGAAAAGAATAGAAAGAAAATCATTTTGGCAAAGGAGGCATAGGTATAGAGGGATCTAGTAGATCCCTGTGAAGAGTGGATTTATGGAGGAAGGAGAAGGATGGGTATTTAACAGACAGTGATCCTCAAACAAGGGAGCTTCTTCTGGAAGATTTACCAAACTGGAAGAGATCCTCTACCTGAGAAGATAGGATGTGTGGACCTACCAGTGTGCCCCAGCAACAATATTGCTCTGTGTTGGAGTTGCAAGAAGTCCTAATCCACGCATGACATAGTTTCCATTTGCTTGACAATCTCCCAGTACTTGCACCCAGACCAATGCCAGTTAATGCTCCCATCCCATCAACATACGACAGGATTTTACTCAGGAAATGTTTGGCATGTCCAAATATCACTTTATGTTTACGCACTATCCTGGGTGAATGCCACCCCCATGCCATTCTCTGAATATAAGTATTTGCTTCTGTACATCTGGTGAAGTGGTTGGGAGGAAGCTATAGACAGAACGAATTGGAGACCCTTGTATTGTGAAGGCTGAAAATTACATCACTATCATACAAAAAGGGGCTGGAAAAAAATGTTTTCAGTTCATGGCTCATGATGAACTTTTCTGTTCATCAGTATGTCAGGAACATTCAGTGGAGAAACATTTATGTTTAGAGGCTACCTCACCACACACTTTGCATGATTTATTAGTAATCCTTTGCCTTTTACTATCATTCTCAGTCCCTATAAATGTATTTTAGCATTTAGTTTCTCTAACAACAATTAGACACACAGAAATAGAGATAGATACATTGGTAGGTAGATAGAGATAGAGTCATACAAATCAGTTTTCATCAAGAAGAAAATTAAAATAAAATACAACCTCAATTTAGTTACAGTGCTGCTAAGCTATGAAATTGATACCTTATTTTATATATATTTCAGTCAAATAATCTAACAATTCCTCCAGGTATTTTTCTGTTCACCACAAAATCAGAATATTAGATGATTAAACAAAGGATTGGCTGTAGCTCCAAATTGTAAATGCTTGCTTATCTATGTTTTTGGCAAAAACAAAATACAACTTAGATTAATTAAAAGATTTTCAATCTTAAATTATAAGTATTTATTTAATCATCTTTTATATTAGATTACCTACATTCTCTTTAATCAATTAAATATTGTGCTACATAGTATACATTGATTTTCAAAATAAACACGATTCAATATTTTCAAATTACCAGTCTTTTAACTTAAAATATAATGAGGTAACCAAGCATATAAAAATAGCACCACAAACTTACTGACATAAGACAATGCAAATCTATTATCTAACAGTTGAGGCATTCTAGAAGTTTAAAAATTAAAGTGTTGACAGGGTTGTGTTCTTTCTAGAGCCTCTAAGGGAGTATGTGTTTTCTTATCTTCTCTGGATTTTAAAGTCCACTGACATTCCTTGGCTTGTGGACCCTTCCTAGTGTCACTCCAATCTTTGCCTCTGTCATCACAACACCTTTCCCCTCTCTCTTTCTTACTGTGTGGCTTTCTCATTGTAAATACCATTGTTACTACATTAAGTCCACCCACATATTCAAAGATCATCTCATCTCAAGGTCCTTAATCACATCTGCAAAGTCCCTTTTGTCATGAAAGATAACACGCATGTATTCTGAGTGTCAGGGCATAGATGCTTTGGGGTCCCATTCTTATTCCCATTGCAGAAGTCCAGGCTATAGGTTACAGGCTATGTGGGCATTCTGTTCTCAGGAAGGTTCACAAGAAGTAAGTCAAACCACCTTAACTTCCTTAACTGTTAGATAATTGATTTGCATTGTCTTAAGTCAGTAAGTTTGTGGTTTGAGTCCATTAAAAGCTCACATCTTTCACAATAACTTTTCACTGGCCAAAGGAAGCCATGTGGCCAAGCACAACATCCTTGGGGTGGGTAAGCATCCTTGGCCTAGAGTAAGAATGCACCATGTAATAACACATATACTGCTTTCTAAATATATTTTGCAGCATCAAATGAAATCAAATCTTCTCATTGTATAAATATCAGAAAATAAACTAGCATCTGTTCTAAAACATTTTAATTCTGTTCTGGTTTCTGTTTTAAGGACACATTCATTTATGTACAGGTAATCCTTGTGAGTAAATTATAATTATTGCCTCAGTCAATTTTGTGCTGGTAAGACAGAATACCTAAGACTGGGTCATTTATAAAGATCACAGATTTATTTCTTATAGTTCTGGAGGCTGGGAAGATCAAGATCAAGGGGCAAGCATTTGCTGAGTGATTTATTGCGGCTTCCTCCCATGGAGGAAGGAAAAAGGGAAATAAGGAAAAAGAGAGAGAGAGAAAGAGAGAGAAATGGAAGTAGAGTGAAGTGAAAAGGGGCTGCATTCCTCTTTTATCAAGAAGCCACTCCTGAGTTATTGACATTAATCCATTCACTACTCCCTCATGGCCTAATCACATCTCATTAGGCCCCAGCTCCCAACACAGTTGCATTGAGGTTTAAATTTCCAGCCCATGTTGTTGGGAGACACATTCAAACCATAACAATTATCTTCTGTCTTCCAACATTTTTTTAATGGGGATGTGTCTTCATTACAGAGGATAAAGGTAAACAAAGAGAAGAAAATAAGTGGTTCTGCAAAATAGATAATATACTCTTGATGAAAACTTTCCTTTTCTAGTCTCTCCCTTATCAATTTAATGCAAGTTTTAAGCAGGCCAGTCTACAAGAGGATGCCTTGGCATTGGTGTAAAAGCTACCATGTTATGAATTTCACCTCCTGATGAGAGCTCTATAAACGGGCCAAAAGCTCTAGCATCGTTAAATTAGTGCATGGACTCCTAAATAGAGATCCAATGTTGCACACTAAAAACTGTGCTTATAGCACTCTATCTTATTAGAAAACATTTCCCAATATTGTTTTAGTATTTATGATGTCTAACAACAATCACTCAAAGTGGCATGTTATTCTACAGAGGTTTAAAAGAGATTATAGTTTAAGATGAAATTTAGCAATTTTATGAAGAACCAAGCAGCAGATATTCTCAGATAACTTGAGAAATTAATATTTATCTGATACACTGTGACATTTTCCATTACAAGTTTTTGAGTAAGGTGACTGAAGATTTTTGAACATTATAAAGAAAGAGAGCATTATGGCTTCTATTGACTAGTCAAACTCATTTTCAAAAAGGTCATCTTGCTGTAACAACAGCTGTACATTGAAAAATATTTTTATTCGAGCTTATCTTAGAGTTTAGATGTTCACAAAACAATTTTGTTATGGGATGATACATCCAGAGCTTAACTAGAACCAAAATTGCTGCTAGTTTCAGCTGTTATGTTACCACTGGGGCTTTTCATGGAAATATCACTTTCTGCCTTTTGATTGCATTTTTAAAAATCCATGTCCTAAATCTTATTTTGTTGCATTTGGCATTTCAATTTTGAATAGGTAGGAAGTATTATTGTATTGTTACTTGTATATAGAATACATTCCACAGACACCAAATCTAAATAAAGAAAGCAGTTAGTTTGAACAATGCTATTATATGAATTAAGAAAAAAATAATGTGTAAAATCTTCTTTTGAATAAATGTTACCAGATATAAAACATGTCTCACTGTTATAAACAAGCCTCAATGATTAGAAAATGATCAAAATCACACATGAACACATGGTATAGGCTCTCACTAGAAGTCTTTATAAATATATATATTTATTATTTATTTATATATTATATTTCCAGAATCACATAAGGAAAGTACCCTCAGGTTCACTTATGAATACAAACAATATACTTCTTAATGTCATATTGGCAGAAACATAGATCAGGTGTATCACTGTTTGATCTTTATTTGGGCTATTTTCTATAGGTATAAATTCAAAATTAGATTTTGCAAAATTTAGTTAATATGGCTTAGTCCAAAATAAATAAAATGAATACTTATCCTTTTTATTCTTCTATATTTTAATAGCTTTTTAAAATTATTATTTATGTGGAGGAACACAAATATAAGATGTTAGGTTAGATGTCTAATCCATTATGTTAAAGAATAAGTATGTATGATGATTTATACATCTTTTCAAAAGGCAAAACAACCTTTCTACATGTTTGTTTAATTCTTTAATGTCAGGCAATATTAGTTTATATTTAAATTCATATTAGTTTAAACATTAGTTTATATTTTTAGATAGATAAAAAATATATATTCCAAACTGTTAAAAGAACAGAAATAGAACAAAATTAAATTTCATAAACTCCATAAATTTTTATTTACCTTTTCCAAATAATCAGGTTCAGATTATTATTTATCTTTGTTACTAAAGTGTATTATTTATTAATATACTGATTTTTATTTATTTTATATAAAATAATATTCAAGTGTATAAACAAAAGGATTTTCTCTTTTAAGTTTTTTAAAAAGTATTATAGAATAATTGGAGTGTTTAGAGTGTGCATAAGTGGAACAACTCTAGGTGCTGGGGTGGAGAGAGGGTTTAAATCAATGATTAAATTCAACAATTCATAAATAAATTCTACCCACATTTTAATTACCTTTTGTATTATAAATGATACAAATTATATTATAAATGATTTATATCAATTTTATCATATAAATACGATGAAAGCATAGATTGGTTTTAGATTCAAAAGTTTTTATCTTTCAAATATCAGTAAATATGTTAAAATGAGGATGCATCCAAAACAAAATGATTAAGGGAATACTCTCTGCAATATTCTTCCCACTTTGTATGTGTTTGTGTGTGTGTCTGTGTGTGGGTGTGTAACATCATGTGAGAAAGCAATTATAATTTTAAAGACTACATATCTCCTGATTGTACTTAAAAAGAGGCTGGAAGGCAGCTATGCTCACCACTATACCACCAACGCAAAGAGAGGCTGATAATTTATTAAAATACTCTATATTAAGGGAAAACACAGAATGTGTTAGATTTTATTGTCATTCTCTAATTATGTAACTAATCCTTGTCTATTCAAGTTTGAAAGCAAATGATAACACGTGCACTCCAAAAAGTTTAACTGCTTGAATTCACCCTCCTCAATTCATATGAAGATGATAACTAGCTGTTCAGATTATAAAATACTGATACTTTTTCATGTGATACTTTCATTCTATCTAGAGGTTCTGCATCTAACAACTTAAAAGTGTTAATATGAAGATTTTTAAAAGAAAATATTCATTGGATTAAAAGCAGTACTGTCCATGTTTATTGTTTCTTATTTTGTTTTTTAGTATGTACTTAGGGATGAGTTGAAATTCTTAGCATCAAACTATGAAAGTTTACTCTTAAAATATGAGTCTCTTGGAAATGCCCACAGAGAATGTCCCAAGTTAAAGCAGGAAAGTACAGAAAGGTCTTAAGAGAGAGGAGTAGGATGGCAGTGACAAAGGGTAGAGGGAATTCTGGGAATACAATTCACAACTCTGAGCTTCCCTCCTTTTTCCTGCCAATTCCGTGATGTTGGATTCCTGTGAGCCAAATGTCTCTTGAGATCAGGCAACTGGACACAAGTGAAGCCATGGTCTCTCCCTGCATCTGAGCAGGTGGAATTTGTGCACAATTTACACCTTTTAGGTTGAGGAAACTCCATGAGAACACTCAGAAAGCGGGGGATCCTGGGAAGAACTTGATGTTCAGAGACTTATAGATAACAATCTCAACTGCATCAAGGTGTTTCATCATTCCCGTGGGCTAGGGATTTCTGACTCAAGAATGTCTAGGGGTATGATTAAAAATTCAGGCTGTCCTTCCACCTTTGGAGCTGAAAGAGAAGCATCAGACCAGAGAGAAGGAAGCTGAGAGCCTGGCACATTTTATATCATATGGCAGTGCACATAAAGATCACATTTTTTAATGTTCTGTGGAAATCTTTTCCTTTAGCACTCTCCTATAGCCAGAGTTTAGTAAAATATGAGCTCAACAAGAAATTGAAAACTAATCTAAGGGAAAAAATGAGACAGAAAGATTTCAGGCAGAGTAGTCAAAATTCAGACCCAGTGAAACAGAACTGCCAGAGGACACGAACGAAAACTTTAATTAAAAAGTTAGAGCATAAAGAGTAAAGAAAAATATAGTTTAAGAAAAATAACCATGTTATCGTCCAGATGTTGAGCTCCCAAAAATTCTATATTGAAATTCTAACCCCCAAGGTGATAATATTAGAAGGTGGGGTCTTTGGGAGGTGCTTAGGTCATGAGAGCTTGCCTTCATGAAAGAGAATAGCGCCCTTATAAAAGAGACCCCAGAGAGCTAACCCTCCCCTTCCGCTACGTGACATCGCAGTGAGAAGGTACAAATTTATGAATCAGGAAGTGAACACTCACCAGACTCCAAATCTGCCAGTGCCTTGATCTTGGACTTCCACCCTCCAGAATTATGAGAGATGCATTTCTGTTGTTTATAAGCCACTCAATTTATGGTATTTTGTAATAGTACAATTGTACTAAAACAAACAGCAATAATAAACAGGATTTCTCATGTACTCTATATTTATTGTTGTTTAGCAAATCCCCACAGAGTTAGTGACTTAGAAAAACATGTATTTATTATTTCCCAGTTTCTGTGGGTCAGGGTCCTGGAACACCTTAGCTGGGTCCTCCTGTCAGAATTGCGTAGGGCTGCAATCAATGTGTCTGCTGGGCTATGTCCCTTTCTGGACCACAGTGTTCTCTTCCAAAGCTATGTGCTTGTTGGCAGAATTCATTTTCTTACAGGTGTAGTTCCAAGGTCCCTGTTTTCTTTCCGGTTGTTCTTAGCTGCTAGAGGCTGCCTACGGTTCTATGGTACCTAGCACTCTCATTGGCCTTCTCACAACATGGAACCTCACTTTTTAATGTTCAGGAAGAGCATCTAGCTCTTCAAACTTACAAGATGTAATCTTACATAATGCAAATAGTCATGGGGGTGGCTGTCCCATATGCTTTGCCATATTCTATTGACTAAAAGGAGTATCAATTTCCAGCTACACACCAGGAGAGGGAATTATCACATGTCTGACTCATCAAGTGATGCTAGGGTATGTCTGCCACACATCACAAATAAGAGATATCTATATCTCTCGCCTTTGTCTTCCAGGCCATGAACTTGAGAGTCTAGGGCTGGTTGCCTAAATGAAAAGCATCGCAATTCGCATGCCCTAATTAAAGGAATGTTCTGACTAAAAACAAGAAAATGGTGCCCTGAATTGTAGACACATTTGCAAGTCTTTAAAAAATACATGGATTTCATTGAAAAATAAATTAAAATTTGGCATATAGAACAAATGTTAGTATGTTTGTTTATATAGTCAAATTATCTATAATTAATATAAGCAAGAGCTTAATCAACCTCAAGTGAACTACAGAGACTACAGTTCCCCGAACTGCCTCACAGGATACATCTGGAGAGCCATCTATCCTATGCCTATGTTGAAAATTTCTATTTTAGCTTTCTTTACCCTTAGCACATGCTAGATACAATAGATAGATGACAATAGATTGGTTTAGATAGGCAGATATACAGATAGATACAAATATTTTAACAATTGAAAACAATATGCTACTGTATACTTTTACTAAACAGATCATAGTGCATTACTTTCCTTATAGGGTCTAGAAATGTGAACAACATCCTAATTGTTTACCGAAATCAATTTGCAAAAATTCAATTAGTAACCTGACTAATTATGAAAAGAAAAATTTTTGGAAAGTCAATTAAGTACAAATCAACTAGAAATAGGGTACAGGCTTTCAAAGCATGCTGTGTAGGTTCAAATTATTAGGAGGATGCACTTGGGCAAATTGCTTAAACTTCTTCTGTCTGGTTTTATTCATCTCTACGCATGACATAGTAACACCTCCCCATAGCAGTATATGTGAAGATAAAATGGTAGTTATTTTTACTTTTCAAAATGACCATTGCAAAATAATTTATTCACAAAATTACTCTGTCAACTCCTACTTTTGCATTCATTGTGACATGAGAAATTGTTTTCTTTGGGAGAAGAAAAATGTATGGCTAATTTTACCATCTACAATAAATATGTACACCAGGACAGACCAAAGGCAGGACCATAAAACAAGTCTTAATAACTTTGAAAACATTGAAGTCATACAAAGTACTTTTTCTTATCACAATGCAATTAAATTAGAAATCAGTAACACTAAAATATCTAAAGGAAAAAAACCCCAAATATTTGGAAATTAAACTAATATACTCATCAAGCTTGGGGTGGGGCTGGCAGGAGCCTGTCTTCACTTTTCTTTATGCCCATGTGGTCTTTTATTTATTTCAATAGATTTAAGAGGTACAAGTGTTTTTTTGTTACATAGATAAATTGTATAATACCAAAGTCAGGGATTTTTGTGTACCTGTCATGAGAATAGTGTGCTTTATACCGAAAGGTAGATTTTTATCCCTCACTTGCCTCCCACCCTCCCTCCTTCTTAGTTTTCAATGTCTATTACATCACTTTGTGATTATATTTTTAACTACCTGTGATGTACTTTAAAATTATCATGTAGTTTATTATAATTAATGTTAGTGGAGCTGAAATTATTTTGCCACTGCAGGCTAAAATTAAGTTAATTCTAAAGTATAATTTTTGTTACTCCAGGATCTATAGCATTGCAGAATGAGAATTTCATATGCATATTAAAATTCAAGCTTAATACATGGGGCAAGTTTCTTCTTCTAATACATTTTCACAATATTCAGTGTTTATTCTAATTTTCCTCTTTTAATACCTTGTTAGCCTGTTTAATAGAAACACCATTTAGCATGTTATTTGAGCATTTAAAATGTGATCATCATTTGGAAGCTGAAAGCAACATATTATCACTTTATTCAATAGGACATCATTTTGGCCAAACAATATGACACAGTTGCTCATGGTGAAAGAACTACTGGAATATGAAAACTTGAAAGGAAAAGGGCCCCCCCCACAATACAAACTTTAAAGGAATTTTCAAAAGTATTTAAAACCTATTTGAGTAATAAGTTATAAATGTTATAAGCAGTTAATATTTATAAAATTTTGGTGAATCAAAATTTTGTCTGAAAAACATTTGATTGGTCTGCTTTAGTGAACTGGTATTCACTAAATTGATTAGGCCACTTACGTCTGATTCACAGAATTTCACACACACACACACAACACACCCCTACTACCCACACTTATAGCATTAGAATAACTAAAAATTGGAAATGTGATATGAATCACATTGCAAATATGTTCTTCTCTATGTTCCTAATATGCTCCTAGAGTTATTCCTCTTAATAGTGCGGCATGGGTACATTCTGTCCATCTTCTGTCAGGCAGAGACAAGGCTGTCAAGAATGACCGTGAAGGGTAGAGAGAAAAAATCAAGGTATATTATAGTTGGGAGACATTTCCAGGGGAAAATATCTTATTTTGAAATTATTTCCAAATAATTAGTCTAACAAGGAAAATAAATACCTCTCTTTAGATAATTGGAGGTGGGGCCAAGCATTGCCAACTATTATAGTCCTCCAATAATTTGGTCAGTACTGGGCACTGTAATAAACCAGAAAGAAAAACGCATAGGTAGTCATTGCAGACACTTTTTAAAGGTGACTTTTCTAGACCATTAATGGTGCTGATTAGTTCCAGGAGCTGTAGTAATTGCAACGTGTCTTCTGGCAGAGGTGAAGTTTTATGTGTTAATGATAGTGATGGATTCAAGCATGGTATTAAACAATATTTGCCTTCAAATTGAAGATACACTCAATATTATTAATATAGCAATATTGCACCTCATGGTGTAACTTGCTCTTATATTTCTAATTTTACAGAATTGAATTTTATCACTGGATGCATTTTAGAATTTTAGAGAATGTGCTATCTAAAGATAGTGGGAGAAAGGATGTGCATGTTGATTTCTATTTCATAAAGTTTATATTTTAATAATAATTTATATTTTTAATTATATAGTTTTAAAATTTATTTTTGTCATTTGTTAAAATATTCTTATGCTTTCCTCTTTGGGATTTTGAAAAAGGTGAAAATTAAAGTGGATATTTTCTTGGTTTCCTTTCTTAAACTATATTCAATTTTACTTATCACCAAAACTTGTAATCTAAATATTTATATGAAAAGAGCTGTGAATTAAAGCGGCTTATTGGAACTGTTTTTATGAATATCTAAAAAAGTAATGAGAAATAGAATAAAAATCCATATATAAATCTAATGAACTATAAAACCTTTGGCAATTTATAACTACTTAATCTTTTAGTCAGAATAAACTATGTTGAGGCAATCAAAACAAAAAAAATAAACAAAAAATGCCACCCAATCTTGGGTTCTTATGATGACAAGCTTTCTTCCTTATCGTGGTACATAACCAATGATGGTTATGAGAGGGACCCACCTGACAGTACTAGTCAGGGAAACATAGACAAAAAAGGAAGCATTGACTCTTAATACTTGTTTCTAAATGAAACATGTTATTACAACCACTTCTATTGGTAAGCAGTTAGTTGCATAGCACTGCCTACCTACTGCCTACTAACCTGGGAAATATAGGGAGAACACGATTTCATTAGTACACACTACGAGTTCCTGTTACTGCCCTCTCTCCCGGTCTTTAAATATCCTGTTGCATCATTTTGCCCGACACAAAGAACTATCCATGCTGGCGAAAATAACCCAAAAGTCGCATCCTATCACTTCATCCAACTTGATGTCCAGGATCTCTAGTTGATGCACAGAAGTTTCTACATCTTATCCCAAACTTCGAGGAATCAGAAGCAGCCTGACTTAAGGATATTCCCAGAGTCCTATGCCATACTGAATGACGTGGCTTTTTTATCTGAGTCCTGGAAGGAGCGAGGCAAGACAATTAGAGACAAAGAGATGGAGGAAGGAAGCATTCGAATGTATCCATGGAAAGGGACACAGTGGGTGAAAATCCACACACTCACCAGACAGCATCCAGTGTACAGGAGGCACTATGCTAGATTAACACAGGCAGAAAATACTTGTGTCACCCACATCAAATTTCTTTTCCCCTCATCAAAATCTGGGATGACCATGTTACTTGCCTTGACAAACAGGTTTAAGGGAAGAAGGACAAATGGTAAGTTCTGAGCCTTGACTTCAAGAGGACTTGTGGTTTCTCCTCTTGTCTTTTAGGAACACTATTGTCATGTGAACTAGACTGAGCTAGGCTGCTGGTGAGGTCACATGAAAGAGAAATAGGGCATCTCAGCCAAAAGCCAGCCATCCACCAGACAAGAGAGCAGGGTCATTATATATTATTAACATCTAATCTTAGTTGAACTGTCAGTCATGGTGGCCAGGTGAATGAGGGAAGGAGAGGAGACAAGGAGGGCAGAAGAATCAAAGGAAGTAAGAAAAGGAGGGTAGGAAGGGAGGAAGAGGAGGATAGATGTCCTATTATTTGCAGAATAGTAGCAAAGTGTAAAAGGTTGATACTCTATAGCACCAAGGTTTGCCCCTGAAACACCAGCACGATCACTGAGTAAAGAACTCCTGGGAATTATTTGCTCAGTTTTTAAACAACAGACTTGTGTGTCTGAAACAGGGAGCTGACCTGGAAAGGAGCAGTAGGTTTTTCCATATACTCTGAGGGAGGGATTTTTGCTTTATTTCTTGTAGCATAGCATGACCTTATATCAAATATGATCTCAGTGATATCATTAGAGAAAATATAGCTGGGCTAATGGAATATATCTACAATTAATATTCCTTTTTAGTGTTTTAGTTTTACTAACAATGAAAGTAATTATTAAAGCATTTGAGGAAGATGTTTCAGAGGCTGGCATTTATTTTAAAATGGAAGTTTCTAGTTGATTTATACCAGTAACGTTACAGTGTCCTTATTGTAGTAACATTGCATTTGCTCCAAAATGTGACTAAGTATAAATATGGATATATAAAGTGTATTTTTCTTGTGTATTCACACCCACATGTGAATAGCCTACTGATTTAAATTTTAAAAATAAAGACCTAAAGGAATAGTAACTAAATAGACTGGCAGAAAATAATACTTTGCCTCACTCTTTTATTTGTTCTGTATTTCCTCAATGTATAGTTAAACAGATGCTATATTTTATCTTTGGGGCAGAGTTTGTCCAAGGCACATACAAAACTGTCTTATATCCATTTTCCATTGAAATATATTCATTGTTCTGCTTATAAAATCTGTTATACTGATATGAGATTAATAGTGCCAAAAGGCAAATTTTGAAAACATGAATCATAAATTATAGTATGTACTCCAATTGCTTTGATCTTCCTTTGTCTTTGTTTTCTCTTTTTCTCCAATTTTCTTCCCTGTACAGCAACAGACATTTTTCTAGGGTCCTCGATGTGTCTCACTATATCTTCAATTTCTATTTACCAAAGAAGGTTCAAGCGTCTCTTATTTCAGCAAGAAAGGAAATATTGTGTTTTGGAAATATTTAAAGCATTTAAACAGACTTATTTGAATTTTTATTTTGAAAATTATGAAATCTAAATATGAGCTGCAAAAATAGTATGGTAAACAATAGATTGATTATCTCTGCTTAGATTTACAAATTTCTAAAATTTCCTTTTTATTCCTACTTATCATAAATATGCAGATATTGTTAGGATTATTATTATTTATGTTGAAACATCTAAAATTAAGTGGCAGATAACATAATGCTTCACCCTTAAATACTTTAGTATAAATATCCTAAGAACTAGGACATTCTCTTATGAAACCACAAGGGAGTTATCCCAAATTCAAGAAATTTACATGGATGCAATAACTGTAATGCTTATTTAATTCATGTTTAAATTTTGTTAATTGTCTTTTAAAAGTCCTACATAGCAATTTTTCCCCAACCCAAATTCTAATATAGGAATATGTTTTGCCTTTAATTATAATGTTTCTTTATCATACTTTTTTCTAGAGCCATTTTTCAGCCTTTCATATGGGCATTTTTCAAGTATAAAAGCCAAGAGTTTTGTAGAAGGTACCAAAAGTTGTGTTTGCCTGCATATTTTTTTCATAACTAGATTCAGGTAGTGAATTTTTGGCACAAGCACAACATTTGAGGCTGTGTCATTTTGAATGTATCACATCAAAGTGCACCTGGTGTCAGTTCATGCCATCACTGATGTTGGTAACCTTGATGTGGTAGTGTGTGTCAGGTTTCTCCATACAAAGATTTCTTTCTTCCCTTAGAATTTAATGAATAATTTATGTGTAACAATTTTGATCCTATTTTCAACAGACTTTCACCTGATGTTTGAACATTCATTGATACATATCAAAATCAATTTTATTAAAATGATTTTGATTACTATTTCCTCTACATATGTTGGTTGGCATTATAACTTAAGAGTTTTGCTTCTTCCCACCTTTATGTGTTTGTTTGGGGTTTTTTTTTTTTTTTCAAGTACTAGTACTTGATCCCATTAGAGCATGGGATTGACAAGGTTTTGCTTTCATTTCATAATCACTTAAATTCACTATACTTTGCAAAGAGTAAATGCATATCAGAAACAAAGTGCGCTTTGTGGTGGGCAGAATTCTAAAATGATGTCTGAAAGCCTATACCCTTGTGTAAACCTTTCCCATTGATTGTGAGCAAGACCTGTCGGTGTGAGATAATATCATTCCCATGATTATTTGCTGTATGGCAAACAGGATTTTGCAGGTGCAAAACCATTCTCATATTTATAAAAACAATCAGAACTAGTTGGAGAAATATATCAATTTAGTCTATAACATTTGTTTCCAAGAAAAAGAATCAGATAATATCCAATATTTTCTATGTCTTTATATTCCTGGACAAATACTTTCACAAAAGAACAGTATATTCCCAACAAGAATTCTCTAGAAAACTCCCTTACTCTAACTTCACAGTATAATTAGAAATAGTAGAAAATTCCAGACCTTTTAAGAAAACACAGTTTGTTCTTTGAGATGATATCTAAAATAGACTAAGTTAAAGTCCACCTATTAACATACCCACTCTCTACCAGCCTGTGTGATCAGGTTAGTCAAATGATTTTGTGTTTACATGAAGCCTAATTTTGTCATATCACAACTCACATTACATCTTTTCCTACATAGCATGAACTAATATATGACATTGTAGAAAATATAGACAAACTATACTTCCTCTGTTGAATTTTTAAAAGTGAAGTTAAGCTTACTTTATTATACGAATCCAGAGAGTCTCTTTAGAAATGTTTGAACATATGCTTCTTACAGTAGTTACTTTTGTGATAGTATAGTCATTCTACATTGTATGATGTCTGGTCTTCAGGCAGGATAGCTGTTGTCAATGATAGATTATTCATATTTTTGTCTATAGCTCAGTGAGTTAATTTCAAAGTTCCTTCAGAATGTTTGAATAACTGCCATCTGGTCCTGGTGATTTTGTTGCAATATAATTTATTGATATAGTTCATCATTTCTAACTTAAAAGGCTTCCTAGGATAAAGTCTGACCTCCCACTACATAATAAGAGTAACTAGCAAGGTAAATGCGTTTATTACCACGAATGCCTGCTCAGAATAGATATGTGTCTTTATTGCACTCTCCTGAGCTTCCAATATTAACAAAGTGATTTAGCAAAATGAGTTTTAGTTCAATATTGGCAATGAGAAGCCTTTCTTCCAATTACTTCAATAAGTACTTTTCTCAATATGCACTTCAGGGTTATATCATACATGAAGTGCTTGGCAAGTGGCAGGTGGCCAGTCACTTTGTGATCACTTCATGATACATTAATATCTCAGACTGCAATCTCCCTGCTTTGTACTTACTGCTTCCCATCTCTAGGCCCTACATCCCCATTCTGTTCTCCACATTTGCTAGCCTTCTGTTTTAGTTGTTTTGCTACCAAAATTCTAGCATGCCATATTTCTCCATATTCTTTACCTCTTATACCATCAAACATGTCAATTCCCAGGCACAAGAGACCTGAACGTTCAAAATAGTTAACTTCAGGAGGAAGGAAAAAGTTTTATATCAGAGAAGTGATCATCATAACGTAGTTATGACTATGTTTGTATTAAATAATAGAAATGAGTGAATAATAATTTTACCAAGATCTGTAATAAAATTTAGGCTGGTAATACTGATGAAGACAAAGTACGTGAGTATATGTGTTCATGTGTGTGCCCATAAAGGCATTTTAATAGAGGTAAATCCTCATATGATATCAATATATGTCAAGCATCAAAATTAAAACATAGCTCTATACACTTTTGATTTAGAAATATAGTTGTAAATGCCAGAGCAATATGCAATAAATATCAAAATAAAAATCAATTAAAAAGTTAAATTTGTTAAATTATTTTTTAATTTTTATTTTGAGAAAATTGTTGCTTTCCATGTGGTTATAAAAAATAATACAAACATCCTATGTACCTTTTATTAGGTCTACTCTAATGGTCACATCCTGCAAAACTATAGAAGAATATTTTAATTAGGATCTTGACATACATGCAGACAAGATGCAGAACATTTTCAACACTACAATCCCCATGTCCTTTTATATCCACAAACACTTTCCTTCCACTTTCAGTCCTTCCTTAACTCTTGGCCATCACTTATCTGTTCTTAATTTCTATAATTTCACCATTTTGAAAATGTTATATAAATTGAATAATAGAATATATTTTTGGGGGAATTGGTTTTATCACTGAAATATAATTATCTGGAGATTCATCAGGATTCATGCATGTATCAACAGTTTGTTTCTGGTTTTCTGGTTGAGTGATATTCCTGGATATTGATGTATCACAGTTTATTTTTTTAACCATTACCCATTGAAAAACATTTGAGTTGTTTGCAGTTTTTCACTATTACAAATAAAGCTGTTATATGCATTTATGAGTAAGTTTTGTGGGAATGTGGGAATGTTTGTTTTCATTTGTCCTGGATAAATGCCAATTGTTGTTGGCATATGGAAACACTGCTAGGTCATATGACAGTTAATATATTTAGATTTATAAGAATCTGCCCAATTGTGTTTCAGAGTGGCTGAGACATTTTACATTTTAACCAGCAATGTATGAGTGATTAAATTTCTCTGTATATTCACCAGCACATGGTATTGCCATGTTATTTGGTTTGGTATTTATTTATTTTTTTGCTTTTAAGTTCAGCTGTTCTGATAAGCGTATAGTAATACATTTATCATTGTGGTTTTCATTTTCATTTCCCTGATAACTGGTAATATTGAACATCTTTGCATGTGTTTATTTGTCATCTGTATAGCCTCTTCAGTGAAATGTTTCTTCTTGGTTTTTGCCCATTTTTTCATTAGATTATTTTCCTCAGGCTAAGTTTGAAAGTTCTTTGTAAAATCTAGATAGGAGTCTTTTGATAGCTGTGTAGTTTGAAAATATTTTCTCCCAACCTGTACCTCATCTTTTAATCCTCTTCAAAGGTCATTCATAGAGCAAAGTTTTCTTGTTGTTCTTAATAAAGTTCAATTTATCAAGATTTACTTTAAAGAAACATGGATTTTGTTTCAAATCTAAGAATTCATTACTTAGCTCTAGATCTCAAATATTTTTCTTATACTTTTTTAAATTTTTTTTATTTCAGAATATTACAGGGGTACAAATGTTTAGGTTACATATATTGCCTTTTCCCCACCCGAGTCAGAGCTACAAGTGTGTCCATCCTTTTTGTCATTTTATATTTAAGTCTGTAAAGTTTCTAAAATTAAAGTTGAATATTTAAGATATACACTGTGATATTTTGTTATATACTGTGAAATGACTGCTACAGAGAAACTAATTAATATATCAATCACCTTACATGGTTACCTTTTTCACCTTTGTGTGTCTGATGAGAGCACTTAAGATCTACTCTGTTAGCAAATTTTAAGTATGCAATTCAATATTATTAACTACAGTCACTATGCTGCATATTAGATTTCTAGAATGTATCCATCCCACATAACTGAAACTCTGTACCCTTTGACCAACATCTTTCCATCCTCCCCTCACACCTTCTGTAAACCATTTAGAGTTAATTTTTGTATGAGATTTGAGACATGGGCAATTGCTCTGACAAAGGTTAGAACTTTTGTTACAAAAGGTTATATTTCCTTTATGGAATTGCTTTTGTACCTATGTCAAAAATCAGTTGGGCATGTTTGTTTGGGTCCATTTCTGAGTTCTCTATTCAGTTTTACTGATCCATGTGTCTATCCTTTCACCAATATCACGCAGTCTTGATTACTGTAGGTATATACTGTCTTGAAAAAAGATAGACTGATTCCTCCCACTTTATTCTTCATTTTCAGAATGTTTTATTTCTCCTGATCTTTTGATTTTTCTTAAAAATTTTAGAGTATTCTTTATAACTATAAAAATCTTGCTGGGATTCTGATATGAACTGATTTATATCTGTATATAATTGACGGAGATTAACATCTCCACTCTACAGGGTCATCCACTTCATGAGCACAGTATGTATCTTCATCTGTTTCATTGATCTATTGATCAGGATTTCATAATTTTCAATATATTAATACAAGTTTTGCACATATTCTACTTACAATGAAGCATTTCTTTGTGTGTGTGAGGAACTGTAGATCATATAGAATTATTCATATATTTCACTATTCCATATTGCCATCCACTATTCCATAAATGTCATTATACATATTTATAAAACATTCACTGTGTGCTATATTTTCCTCTGTTACATATTATGCTGTGCTATAATGTGCAAATATGTGCTTTTTTAATATGGTTGGATGATATAGTCTTTAAATGTTCTTTTACTTTAGGACCAGAACACAACAGTCAGGTAACAGACTCCTTTAATGTCAGGAGATCACTTTGACAGGCATGCATTTTTTCACAGCAGCTGTTCTCTAACTATTCTAAAACATAATAGACTTTTCCCTAAATTGTTATGATGGAGAAATTAAACTGGGAAGAACAGATGCTGTAATCTCAGGTGTTACTTAGTTTTCTTTATTGCTGACTCTGAGGAACCACATCATGACCCAGTGATAGAAATAACGAAATATGAAGGAGTATTTGTTAGTGCAAAAGATAAAGATGACTCTAAGATGAGGGTGGAAAATGTATTAATTATCCTCCAATATGTTCCCATAGAGATGGTGAATGGGATGTAGACAGGAGAAAACCTGCATCAGGACTTTTAAAAAGAAAATGGAAATGGTCATCAAAGAAGATGTCTCAGAAATATTACAAGTTGAATAAAAAGTGAAGGCAGGTCATAAAAAAGAATAAAATCCTGTCATTGGCAGCAACACAGATAGAACTCGAGGTCATTATGTTAAGGGAGGTGAGCCAGGTACAGAAAGACAAAGGCAACATGTTCTCATATGTGGGAACGAAAAACATGAATCTCATGGAGGCAGAGAGTTGAATGACAGTTGGGAAGAGAGGAGGGGGTTGAAGAGAAGTTTGTTAATGGGTACTATAATGTAGCTAGATAGAAGGAATAAGTTCTAGTGTCTGATAGCACAATGGGGTGACTATAGTAAATAATGAATTATTGTGTATTTCAAAATAGGTAGAAGAGAGATTTATGTAGAAATTATGTAGCTGGTTTAGGTAGCAAAATTGTGCCATTTTTATTATTTAACTTTTTAAACTTTTTGAAATATCCAAATTGGCCATCATATATTTTTCTAATAAAGTATCAATAAATAATATTCAAAATAAGTAGCAATCATCAGTTCATATATGTATATTTATGATGATGAAAATAATTAAATATTTATCATTTGTTTATTAAAACTTAGTTAACATAAATGATATATTTCTGCAGTTTGGAGGATATGATTTAATGATGCATTTGAAGTTGTTTCTCTAGCCACAGGGGAAAAAAGACATTCATTTCTTAGCATCACTTAGTTCCTTGGGCTCTAAAAACTTTTTTAACACTACCTAATTCTACTGTTCCGGTTTTGCAGAAAATTGGAATACATCTTCATGTGGTAAATGCACCTCACACACATTCTTAAAAGTCATTCTAGGATGAATCAGCAATGTTGGAAAGAGAAGCAGACATCGAGAAACAGTACATCAAAAGTGTTAATGTGTCTGAAAGCTCATGAATTTTCTCCTCAGAGAATCCTTGTCAGACAAACCTTGGTTCATACAGTGAATATGACATTTCCTCGATGTGATATAGTCAGGTTACTTAACTTTACTGAACCTCAGTTTTATTAGAGCAACGTGGTAAACATTGACCCTACTGCATGTATTTGTTTCTTAAATAAAAGGGCCATTCAAATGTCCTAGATTAATCTTTTGCATGTCAAGCATATGACATAAATAGCATTATTTTTCCCCTCTTTTTTCCCTTCTTTTCATCTCTAGATAGATTTCAAAGACAAATTTAGACACCCATACTATCGTGAAGTAAAATTTCATGAGAATTCTCTATTAAAAATTCATACTGAGCATTGTGGGGGGGAAGGGCAAACCTCTAACCCTTCTTAGGGAGAGGCAAAGCTATACAAGGTATCCAACATGTAAAAAAAAAAAAAATCTTATGTTGGATGGAGGGCAGGCGGGAGGGGGGAAGTAGTGTAGAGTTACATAATGTGTGCCATCCGCACCACCTGGGGATTGGACTCGGTTGAAGCGCTGGCATGTGGGAGGGAGGGGGGTAGGGGCAATGTATGTAACCCAAACAATATTTGTACCCTCATTACAAGATGGAATAAAAAAAAAAAATTCATACTGAAAGTTTTTCATTCCGGTCTTCTCCAAGTCCCCTCATCATCAACCTGTAAAGTAATTTACCCTACAGGAAGAGTTCCCCCAGATAACTGAACCAATTTTAATCAATATACGCAGATCATTCCCAGCTTCATACCTACAAGTCAGGCAGACTCCAGAATTAGTTGCCATAACACACATTTGCTTTTCCATCAAGCTGAAAGAGTCTATTGATTACGATGTTGATTCAATCAGAACAACTTTGGTTTCATTTTCCCTTATGGCACCCTGCACTATGGTGCTGAATAACTTCCCAGCTCACACCTCCTCTATCACCGTGGAGTTGGTCCTATTTCCTCATAAATCTAGCCATGGCCTGGCACCCTCTGCAAAAGTGACCCATCACATAGAACAGTCAGGTTTGGAAATCTCATTCTGTGTTCTGGGTTCTCGGTGTGCTCTTGGCCGAAGAATGACCAGACACACCAAAGTAAGGCAAGCACGAGGTGAAATTTATTGAGGGGGAGCAAGATAGGATTATAGAGCAAGAGCAAGATAGAGGTTTACAGAGCAAGGTACATATGCCACAGATGACAACCAGACCCCTTGTCATAGCAAAAGAGACCTTGCTTGCGGTCTGGGTCTTGTTTTACAGTGTCCAGATAGGAACCTCCCTGTGGTTCAGATGTCATCATGAACCACTCTGATGGATAGGTGGGAGTTATATGACCTGAGTCTTACTGCATATGTGGATCTCCCATGAGCATCTCTGAAAGCCCATAGGGAGGGAGGAACTGAAACATAGAGTTAGCTAATGACATGATAATTACCCTTAGGTTGTCCTAAGTCACCTTCCAGACTCTATTGTACTTATGCCACTTGGCCTGTGAGCTAGAGAATCCTCTGCATTCTTTTGCAGTTGGCGTGTTAAGTTTTGATTAGTAGATTGGTAGGGTGTTCCCTCCTCCCAAGGTATGGCAGTCGTTTGGGGCAGGATTAAGTTGGGGCAGCACCAAGACGGGGCCTGGAGCCTGCCCTTTGGCCTTCTTTCCAGGTGGGGCAATTGCTCGAGGCAGCACCAAGGCAAGACACCCACTTTCGTCCCTGGGAGACCCAGAATCCTTCACTGTTTACCTAGCAGAACAGCCTTAAAGCTGTTCAGCCTGATAATAAACATCTACAGGTTCACTTATGTGTGTTTACTCGAAGATCTCATTCAACTCAAATCTTAATGGCCAAATTCTCTACTTCCATTTGGAAATGAAACATTTAACTCTTGGAAGCATGTCTATCCCAGGCCCACTTTTCCCAACCCATATCTTGCCCACTTTGACTTATTCCCTATTCCTGTAACATTCTCATCATGAGCCTAAGTAATCACCAAATAATCTCTGTCATTTCAAAATAGATTTATAAAACAATAAGAAAACGAGGATAGATACCTAGAAGACAATGTGCTCCTGCCATTTTCTCCCTTTCCATATTGTTTCCCAAGTATTGTAAAATTTCCTCTCTCACAGGAAAAAAGTCAAGTGTTTTAATGCTTTAATAATAATAACAACAATGGTAACTGACTCATAGTTTCCATGAAGAGTGTGCTACCATTTGAACACAGCTTCTATTCAATTTTTCACTTATATTTTTAGGAAGAACAAAAATATTTTTCAGTTCTCATTCATATCTAAAAGTTATCTTTTGTTTACTTAAAAGAAAAATAAATATTTTTAAATTACCTATAATTTCAAGGAACTGAAATTATAGCCAGAATAATAACAAAATTACATGTACCCATGCTCTTGATAAGATTTTTGAGTTTGATTTTAAAGTCAGTCAGCTTTAACTCAGAGATGGCATTTTCTCACTAGTATTATTATATTTTTCATGTTTTTATTGTTCTAAAAATCCTTATCTAAATGCAGAGATGAAGGCCAAATAGCAAGATTGTTAAAATCACGAAATGAGCTAGACATTTGCACCTGCCTCTATATACCTACATATCACTATTTGATATACAGTATGTGCTCAATTAAAAGAAAGCTCTGCAGCATTTGTTCTATTTCATTTAATGTTTCATAGAGTTTTTCAAATGTACTGACACGGTTTCCTCTACTTGGCCATAAGAAGTGATGGTGCAGTATCATTTACGTAGAGAAAAGTCCATGAAATTATATTTGAAGTGTGACCATCAATAGCTGGTTTTAAATAGTTGATCCGCCTCGTTCTATACAAGCAGAAGCCACTGGGTGAGTAGTTTCAGATGCGTCAGGTGTGTAGCCTCAGTGAATTACAGTAATTGAATACAGAAATTGCAAGGCTAAGAGCATCTGTGGCTTACTCTGCATCACTCTGGGATAAAGTTGTGACCTCCATGTCACCTACAGGTGCAGATTTATTCCATTTGCTCCAAAATGAAAATTGATTCTCTCACATCCCACCACGGCACATCATGAAGCAAATTACCTCTTGAGTTAAAGTAAGGTTGAGTCAGAGGTTTCTACTAATAGCCACATCTGAGGGGATTTGTGACAGGTGACTAAGTCGGTGGTGTGTCTCTATCAGCAATGTAGAATGTAGCACTCCACTCAGGAAATGCACCGCAGTTTGGAGTATCACGAAGACCCAGGTCAACTCTGACTATTCAAAGACTGACAGTTTGCACAGCAAACATATCTTTTAATTACAGCAGCAGGTTTATGAAATTTGACATCATTAAACAATAGTCATTGAATTAATTTTTGAAATATTTCTTAATCAAATGTAAAGCTCTTTTATTGAAATGTTCTGGATTTGTTTCTAATATGAAAAGATGGCCAGATAAAGTTGTGTATAATTTTGCTTCTCTTCTACGAAGAAAAATTTCTTTCTGGACTCTTTTAGATAATTTCAGATTATATTTTCAGTACTATCAACTGGATTTTTAAGGTGGTAATTTTCAAATAAGAGTTGGCATCTGTGACTGGAATGAGGGTAGACGCCTATTGGGGAATCTTCTTGAAGCACTCTGTGAACTGTTATATTCAAATGTATATGGTTTTCTTCTTCCTTTGCCCTATTTCATTTCAAAATTTTGCTCCTTCTTTTGTCTTTTACTCTTAACATGATTGTATCCTTTTCTTTCCCCCTTCATTAAAAACAATGACATTGCTAATGTTGTCATGCCCTTTCATTAATTCATACATATTTCTTTCATTCATTTATTCAACATCTATTAAGCAATTACTTTATGTCAAGGGGAGATCTAATAAATATGGGATTAAAAATGAATAAATCAATATTTTTACTGAAATAAATTTACATTTGAGCCTATGAACAGAATTTATATTTAAAACTGTTGATGTTGCTTTGATCTAGAAATGAAGTAACAGGAATGAAATTTAACCTTCCACTTTAAATAGCTAAAAGATTCCCAAATATATGAAACTACTTTCAGATTTGGTAGAACTGACAGCTGTAGACAAGCACAATGAATCCTACCTGTGATAGCCCCAAATTACAGATTACACATTTCGAGCCACAATACAGAGCAATAGGAAAACATAAACTGAACCTATCTATCCTGTTGTGAGTTTAAAATATAGAGGAAAGTATTTGAGGTGGTCAAGCTAGCTAGACTCCATGTGCTGAGTACTGAGGACAGGGATGCAGAAAGGGAGCAGTATAGTAAAATCTAGAGATCTAGAGAGCATTTCCATCAAATGTTCAGTTGAGTATTGATGAGTGTGTGTGTATTTGAAGAAACTATTGGAGGATGAGAAAGAAACAGGTATAATTTTCCCCATAACTCACTTCAAGGAACTGTTAGTCCATATCAAATAGTTTAACATAAATGTATTATTTCAATGGAATCAAACAAAATCTATGAATAGATCTACACATATATGATCTGCTAATATTGAAAAAGATTCTAAGGAAATCCCAAGAAGAAAGGATTACAATATCAACAAATAGTACTGGATCTATTAGTGATATGGAGAAAAATCGCAATTCTTATTTCACCTTACATTAAAAAAAAATTCAAAAAGCATCATTGACATAAATGTGAGGAATAAAATAAATGTAATAACTAAAAACTAAAACTTCTAAAAGTTAGCCCTTAATATTCTTGGATTTCACCCTAATTTCTTATACTTGAGCCAAAATGTATTAACTACTAAAGACACATTAAATTAAAAGTTATAAACATCAACATCAAAAATGTGTTCTTAGTAAGAAATCATTAAAAAATGAAAAAGCAAATTACAAACTAGGAGAAAATATTTGAAAAAAGTATGTACCCCTCAAAACTTGTTTCTTTTATATATAAAGAGCTTTATTAATCATACTTCAACGCTTTTTTAAAAAGGAAAGTACTGATGTCTCTTTTCATAAAGCATTTGAAAATACATTTTAATATACTTATTTATAAGTAAAGACAGTTCTTTCGGGAGAGCTACCCCTTAGTTGAAATTTCAAAATTACTTAGATATTAAAAAGAGACAACATTCATTCAAACCTCTAGATTTTATGATACATTAACTAAAAGTGATCTGGGAATTTTAATATAAGTACTATTATGTTTCTTACACAAAAATTTTCTAGGTCATATTTTTACTCTTCAATAATTATTCAAGGATTAAGATAGATTGTTTTTCTATTTTCTATCCCTATTTTAAATATTCACCCGTTTTCTTTTTTTATTAAAAAAAATTTAAGGGTATAAGTGTTTTTCTGTTATGTGGGTGAATTGTATCATGCTGAAGTCAAGGCTTTCAGTGTACCCATCACCAGAATAGTGAACGTTTTACCCGCTAGGTAGATTTGTATCCCTCACACTCCTCTTACCATCCTCCCATTCTTAGTATTCAGTATCCATTATATCTCTTTATGAGCATATATATTCTTTGTTTAGTTCCTACTTATAAGTGAGAACATGTTATAGTTGTTTTCTCGTTCCTGAGATACTTCACTTAGGATAATGGTCTCCAGTTCCATTGAAGTTGTGGCAAAGGACATTATTTTATTCTTTGTCATGGCTGATTAGTACTCCAAAATGTAATATATATATCCTTTATCCACTCTTTAGTGGATGTGCATTTAGGGTAATTCTATTATCTTTGCAATTTTGAATTTTGCTGTGGTAAATATTCTGGTGGAGTCATCTTTATTTATTTTTTTTTAAATTTCATCATATTATGGGGGTACAAATATTGCTAAGGTTACATATATTTCCCTTTACACACCCCCAACCCACCCCCCCAGTCAGAGCTTCTAGCACGTCCATCCTCCTGGTGGTGCGCATCACACTCATTACGTAAGTATACACCCATCCCCTCCTCCCCACTCCCACCCGCCCCACACCCGATAAATGTTTCTTTCTCTCTTTTTTCTTTTTGACATTTTGGTTGCATTTTATATCTTTGCCTCTCCCTAGGAAGGGTTAGAGGTATGCCCTTCCCCTTCACAATGCTCACCACATCCCTAAGATGTGGGTCTAGCCCCTCCAATCTCTGGTGAACACCACCACCATTTGAGCACCATAGTTTTAATCAATCAGTACCAATTTGATGGTGAGTACATGCGGAGCCCATTTTCCTGATCTCGTGTTGCCTCACTTTGGGTAATGGGCTTACGCTTAATCAAGGATAGTATAGGAAGTGCTAGCTCACTGTTGTTTCTTAGAATTGAGTAATATTCCATTGTGAGCATATACCAAATTTTAATTATCCACTCATGAATTGACAGGCATTTGGGTTGTTTCCATGTCCTTGCAATAGTGAATTGTGCTGCCATAAACATTTGGGTGCAGATGTCTTTATAACAGAACGTCTTATGCTCTTTTGGGTAGATGCCTAACAATGGTATTGTTGAGTCAAATGGTATTTCTATTTTTAGCTGTTTGAGGTATCTCCAAATTCTTTTCCACAAAGGTTGCACTAATTTGCAGTCCCACCAGCAGTGTAAGAGTGTTCCTGTCTCTCCACATCCTCGCCAGCATTTGTCGTTTTGGGATTTCTTGATACAAGCCATTCTCACTGGGGTTAGGTGGTATCTCATTGTGGTTTTGATTTGCATTTCTCTAATGATTAGAGATGTTGAGCATTTTTTTTATTTGTTTGCAGGCCATTATTCTGTCTTCTTTGGAGAAGTTTCTGTTAATTTCCCTTGCCCATTTCTTGATGGGGTTGTTTGATTTTTTTTGTTACTTCTTTTGAGTTCTAGATAGATTCTTGTTATTAGGCCTTTATCAGAAATGTAGAGAGCAAATATTTTCTCCCATTCTGTGGGTTGTCTATTTGCTCTAATGATAGTTTCCTTGGCTGTGCAGAAACTTTTTAATTTGATCAGATCCCATTTGTTTATTTTTGATGCTGCAGTGATTGCCTTGGGAGTCTTCCTCAAGAATTCTTTGCCTAGGCCAATGTCTGATAGGATTTTCCCAACATCTTCTTCTAGGATTCTTAAGGTTTCATGCCTTAAGTTTAAATCTGTTATCCATCTTGAGTGGATTTTTGTGGGAGGTGAGAGGTAGAGATCCTGATTCAATCTTCTGCATATAGGTATCCAGTTTTGCCAGCACCGTTTATTGAAGAGAAATTCTTTTCCCCATTGTTTATTTTTGTCTGTTTTATCAAAGATTAGGTTACCACATGTAGATGGTTTCATCTCTGGCATCTCAGTTCTATTCCAAATATCGATGCTTCTGTTCTTGTACCATGCTGATTTAACTATTATTGCTTTATAGTACAGCTTGAAGTCAGGAAGACTGATGCCTCCCAGTTTGTTCTTTTTACGTAAGATTGCTCTGGCTATATGAGATTTTTTCTGGTTCCATACAAAGTGAAGAATTATTTTTTCTAGATCTATAAAAAATGCTGGTGGTACTTTGATGGGGATTGCCTTAATTCTGTAGATCACTTTAGGTAATATTGACATTTTAACAATATTGATTCTACCAATCCATGAACAAGGTAGATTTTTCCATCTGTTTACGTCTTCTACAATTTCCCTCTTTAGTGTTTCGTAGTTCTCCTTGTATAAGTCTTCCATACCTTTCATTACATATACTCCTAGATATTTAATTTTCTTTGGGGCTATAGTGAAAGGTGGAGGTATCTTTTTGATAGTATGACTTCTTTTCTTTTGGGTAGATATCCAGTAGTGCAATTGCTGGATTGAATGCTAGAAGAAGAAGGTCAAACTACCCCTGTTTGCAACTGATATGATTTTATACATAGAAAACCCTATAAACTCTTCCAGATGACTCGTAGAATTGATAAATAGGTTCAGTAAAGTTTCACGTTACAAAATTAATATACACAAATCAATAGCATTTGTAAACCCTAATATCAGTGAAGCTGAGAATCAAATCAAGAACTCAATAACATTTACAGTTGCTACAAAGAATGAGACACATTTCCCTGCTTCCTCTAATTATTTTAAAATTTATCCTATACTTTGTGAATGTTATGCTATGTGCTGAGTTCTGTAATAATTCACTAGATAGTGTTGAGATTCTCAGTAATTCACTAGATAGTGTTGAGATTCTCTTGTTTTTGCAGACAAATAAATTTCTTGAGTTTAATCTGGAACAGCTGTCTCTTAGACAGCATTCTACATTAGAGTTTAGATATTTTACCTTGGCTATACTGCTTTGACTATGTCTCACGCATAAGTGTCTCCAAGATGAGCCAGAGATTGTTGCAGTATTTATATGCAGAACATGTGTCTACCTGTCTCTGATTCTTTCTCTTTCCTGGGGTAAAACCAACAAACACACACAGCATCTGTCATTATCCCTACCTCTCTCTTCTGCTTCTTTTGTGAATATTCTATCAGAGTTTTAGCTATTGCATGTGGAGTGAACTATAGTGTTCCTTCAAGCCATGCTATCCTTGCAAATTTCAACTTCCTTTTAGAATCTGTCTGTTTTATTTTCTCTACAGTACATTAAGGTTTTTTGATTTTTGTTTGCTGTTTTTATTCCAGAGAGTATAGTTGTTACATTTCTTTACAGTATTTTCCTTTAATATTTTTCAAAAAGATACACACACACACTTATATACATACATATGTGGTCACTAGTATATTAGAGACAAGAATTAAGTACATAAATCTGTAGATACTAACAAAACTGAAATAATTCTTTATTTGTTTTAGATAAAAAAAATCTACATGACTTGTTTGTTTAATAAAGGAATGTGTTTTTAAATTGCTTTGCCATTACACACAAAATGCCACTTTTTATTATACTTTTGAATGGCTTTATGACATAGACCTCAGGGTGCATAAAGGTTTGTTTATATTATTTTCCTTTTAAATTATATGGATATATAGAAATTTCTTTAGAACCACTGTTATCTCATTTCATACTCTATTATTTAATTCTCTGGTCCTACTTCCTCAATTTCTTCATAAAAAATTCTTAACATTTTCTTTCTTGCCTTAAATATTATGTGTCAAGTGCTAGACTAAGTCATATTTAATGTATTGATTTGAAATTCCTGAAAAGAAGGGATTTAATGGGAATGTTGGCTCAAACTTAACTCCATCAAAATGAAAAATTGGCACTGTAATGAAAGCTTCATTTGTTTAATTGTAATTTATCTCTGTCATAACACTGTATGAAATATTTTGTCAGTGCTTCATTTATAAAATTCAAGGCAGTACTACTCAAATAATTTATTGTAATGTCACTAACAGAGAACAAAGCAAAAGTAAAGTCAATATACATATGTGGTATCATTTTTTTTAATTTTCAAGAGAGGTAAATTCTAGGTGGCATGATTATTCAGAGTCAGAGGCTTGATATTATCTGATTACTAAAATAGTCTATCTCTAAATAATGTAATTTTTGAGGTAGCACAATTACATTTACTCAAAAGTCAGATTTTCTATGAGCTTACAAACATTTAAATAAACAATAAACTTTAAATATATAATGTTTATCTTGAAATATGCATACTAAAAGAAGAAAATGTTAATTTTTACAATTAAAGCAAACATTTCCATTGATAATTAGCTTCTTTTGTATCCTAAAAAATATAAAAATGTTAATATTGCTTTAAGAAAATTTCTTAGTATATTTTAAAATCTACAACTGGAAAGCTCTCAATATTTCTTTTTAGTAATAATAAATTTCTAACTGATGGCAGATTAGGCTAAATCTTCATATTTTTCTTTAGAATAAAATTCAGATTCATTAAAATAAGTTCAATAATCAGTTAAATCAGTACACTGAGAGAATAGTATTAACTGTGTTGACTCCACTGATAGGACCTACAAAAAGGATTTACTTTTTGTGACAAGTTGCTACACAGACATAGGATAGGAATTTAGACATTAAAATTACCTATTTCCAATCCAAATGTACTAAATCACCTATCCTAAATAATACCATTCCAATTTTAAACTCAGAGTTAATATCCTTGGTACCCAATGATAAATCCCTAATCTATGTTTAATAATGAATAAATCTTATTTTTTCATATGATTATATATTTCATCTAGCCAATTTTTCACTTGTGAATAGTTTTCATAATTTAGACAGAGCTATGTATCTATATTTTGAAATTCATTAGATTATTTCTTTTTTTTATTTCTGCATTTTATGGGGGTACAAAATTATTTCTTAATAATTGAATCAATAAATTACAATTATTTTATTTCATTGTCAAATTGGTCTTCAGATAGGCTATTCATGTTTTCCTTGCCAAAAGTAAGTAAAGTGTGGGACTGCTGAGGACCTAACAAGTTGGCCAACACAGAGTGTAAACCTTTAATACAGCTTGTCAAGCTAATTTCTGTAATCTATCATATGTATTTCATTATGATAGTATAATGTTTATTATTCGATATTAATAACTTAAAATTCAATGTTTATTAAAAGCTTTAATTTATATGTTTATGTCTATTTACACATTTGATACTTTATCTTATCACTAGTATATGCATTTATTTGCTTGTTAGAAAATTTGGAAATAAAGCTAATTTATATTACTTTTGTATTCCTTCTGTGGTTAATTTCTTGTGATTCTTCTTTGCCTCGTAAGTTATTTTTTTCCAATTACTTTGTGAGAGTTTTTGTTAAAGTTTATTGGTTAATATTAGTTAAACAATACTGGAATATATGTAAGGTAGATGTTTATCTCTCTCACACACAAAAGATGAAAGACTAAGCTCACGTGACATCCATCCTCCATGGAGCTTTGCAGAAATGTAGCTCTTCCAGCACATCATTTCCTGGTGACTTCATGTTATCTCAATGTGGAATGAGTAAAAGCACCTCCTGTTTGAATGATGTGGACCAGCGAAGGCTCACAAAGTTAACGACCTTCTCAGATTAACTCTTCCTATTTTAAAGTGACTGCTCCTTTGGCTTGGAGAATTCCTATCACCACAGTCAAGAAACCACTAATGTCCCTACATAATGTACTCAAATATTTGGCTTCATTGGTATTTTCAGTTTTGACATTAAATAATTCTCCCAATGTAATGGCTATACCCTCTTAAACTGTGGATTTTCTTTCATCGCATACCCACTTCCTCATACATACCAACTGCGCTTTCTTAAGATGCTTTTATTGATGCAATTTTTCACAGTAGATGCTAAAATCTCAATCACCTCGATCAGATGCTAAAATCTCGATCATCTGTCTACTATTGTTGTAACTCATCTTCAGATGCACCTTAAAGTACACCTACCCATGCATGAATATATAAATACCCATTTGCACAGAAAAATTCTGAACTGTGTCTTTAAACTCACCAGTGGAAAATCCTGGCTCTGGTCAACCTGTTCTGGAACATGTGGCATGGTAAAGCACCTTCGTATTCCTTGTGTGAAGACTACGGCTAACCCCAGACAGAGGTGAAGCCGCCATTCTACAGTTCTTTCTTCTGGAAGTTTCTGCTCTTGTATTCTGGACCATTTTGGCAAGCCACAGAGCTGCAGGTCCAGGTTACTTTTCCCAAACCTCATTTCACCTGAGCTATGTGCGGAGACCTAAGCTGAAAAAATAAAGAGGTACATCTTCTAAGGGTAGTGCCTGGGTAGAATCTCCTACTGTGTGGAGAGGGAAAGGCTTGAGTAGATCTCCTTAATTTGTGGAGAAGGACTTGTTTTCTAGGATTCCAAGAGACAAATGTAGGAAGGTAGCAGACAACAGGAGAGAAACCCTAAATGTATTAATAAAAACCTAGTGCAACATGCTGAGAAATCCAATCCCTACCACTACTCAGAAATGATGGGTAAGCACCTCGAACTCTTCTCTAATGGTTCACGATGCTGCGGAATTAGACAGGAACTAGAAGCTCAGCCAACAATCATGAAGGCTTTTTACAGTACCAACAGACCATGGTACATATAATCAGCCACCTTAGCTCAGAGCTTTACAGTATTTTTAAGACAAATCTTTTCCAGGTTCATCTCCCTTTCTTAAACTGCTCTTGGGAATATTAGCATTTGAGCTAACCCATTGTGATTTACTCATCTGCTACTTGGTTGCAACTAAGAACCTAATCAAAGCAGAAAGAATAAAAAAGAACTCATTATTCATACATGTTGCATATATTTTCCACTTACAGTATGATCTTTGCTCCTCTTGCAACTTATAAAGTGTAAATTCTCTTGACTTTGCCTCTGAATTTCTCCATACTAGGAGAGGGCAAAAGAAAAAAAATTCCCTGATGTATTTTGATCAGGGACATCTGCTTTTCTTTTCTATTTTCCAAAAAGATTTAGGAAAAAAATAAGGAGAGAGAGCATCATTCTCCTGAAATTCACATTTTTTTTTTGTCCACATGAATTATTTTGCTGCACTAAAGGAAGGCATTTTTAAAATGGCACAGACTCTGTAGTATCTGGGACTATAGACAGAAATAATTTCAATGAAGTATTTCATGAACTAGTAAATAAAATAACTATAAGTGGGATTATTCTCCTAATTCAAAAATGAGGAAATTGAATCAATCCAGGAACAATTTATAATGTATAAAATCTGTGTTTTGCTTTTTGTAAACATGGCAAAAATTATCTTTTTCACTAACAAAAAGGAAGAAACATTTATTGACTTTCTAGTAAGTTTATAAACATTTTCAAAGAACTATGTCTCTAAGACGTTTGACATTTTTGATATGTAGTAATCAACATTTAATCATGTACGAAAACTGTTATTAGGATAAACTCCACCAAAAAATGAAGAAACATATTGCTTTGATACTGAAATTTAATATATATTAATGAAGATTAAAACACTAACAATATTATACAAGATATAAGAAATCATAATCTAACTACTAGGAATATTATATTTTAATAATAAAATGCTGTGTTTGACTAAATTTATAATAATAGTAGTGTAATCTTATTATATAATAAGTAAGACTGAAATATTTTTTGTCAAAAGGTTTATCACACGTGAAGGCTACTTACTCATTGTAGAATCATTGATAGCCAAAATTATATTTTCCGAAACTTTCCAAATCCACTTTTTTCCCCTGGCATATTATGGGGATACAAATGTTAAGGTTACATATATTTCCCTTGCCGCCCTCAAGTCAGAACTTTAAACGTGTCCATCGCCCACTTGGGGCCCATCACACTCATTATGTATGTATATACCCATCCCCCCCACCTGCCTGACACCCAATAGATGTTATTCCTATATGTGCACGTACGTATTGATTAGTTAATACCAATTTGCTGGTGAGCATATATAGTGCATATTTTTCCATTCTTGGGATACTTCACTTAATAGAATGGGTTCCAGCTCTATCCAAGAATATACAAGAGGTGCTATATCACCGTTGTTTCTTATAGCTGAATAGCACTCCATGGTATACATATACTACATTTTATTAATCCACTCATGTATTGATGGGTACTCGAATGTTTCCACATATTTGCAATTGTGAATTGTGCTGCTATAAACATTCAAGTGCAGATGTCTTTTGCATAGAGTGACTTTTGTTCTTTTGGGTAGATGCCCGGTAATGAGATTGCCAGATCAAAAGGTAGATCAACTTGTATTACTTTAAGGTATCTCCATATAGCTTTCCACAGAGGTTGAACTAGTTTGAAGTCCCACCAGAAATGTAGGAGTGTTCTTATCTCTCCACATCCAGGCCAACATTTATTGTTTTGGGACTTATTAATAAAAGCCATTCTCACTGGAGATAAGTGATATCTCATTGTGGTTTTGATATACATTTCCCTGATGATTAGAGATGTTGAGCATTTTTTCATATGTTTGTTGGCCATTATTCTGTCTTCTTTTGAAAAATTGCTGTTCATGTCCTTTGCCCACTTCTTGATAGGGTTGTTTGATTTTTCCTTGCTGATTTTCCTGAGGTCTAAATAGATTCTAGTTATCAGTACTTTATCGGATGTGTAGCTTGCAGAAATTTTCTCCCATTCTGTGTGTTGTCTGTTTGCTCTCTTGACAGTTTCTTTGGCTGTGCAGAAGCTTTTTCATTTGATCAGGTCCCATTTATTTATTTTTGTTGCTTCTGTGATTGCCTTTGGGGTCTTCTTCATAAATTCTTTGCCTAGGCCAATGTCTAGAAGAGTATTTCCATTGTTTTCCTCTAGAATTCTAATAGTTTCACACCTAAGGTTCAAGTCTGTTACCCAGCGTGAGTTGATTTTTGTGAGAGGTGAAAGGTGTGGGTCCTGTTTCCGTCTTCTACATGTGGCCATCCCATTTTCACAGCACCATTTATTGAATAAGGATTCTTTTCTCCAGTTTATGTTTTTATCTGCTTTGTCAAAGATTAGATGGCTATATGAAAATGCTTTATATCTGGGTCATCTGTTCCGTTCCATTGGTCAATGTCCCTGTTCTTGTGCCAGTGCCAAGTTGTTTTAATTACTATATCCTTGTAGTATAGTTTCAAGTCTGGTAAATTGATACCTCTCATTTTGTTTTTATTGTCTAGGATTGCTTTTGCAGTACGGGGTCTTTTCTGGTTCCAAACGAAGCATAAAATTATTTTTTCTATATCTTTTAGAAATGGTGTTGGGATTTTAATAGGGATTGCATTGAATCTGTAGATCACTTTGGGTAGTATAGACATTTGAACAATGTTGATTCTGCCAACCCATGAGCATGGTATATTCTTCCACCTGTTTACATCCTCTGCTATTTCCTTCTTCAGTGTTTCATAGTTCTCCCTGTAGAGGTCTTTTACCTCCATAGTTAAATATATTCCTAGGTACTTTATTTTCTTTGTTGCTATTTTAAAGGGAATTGAGTTTTTGATTTTATTCTCACTTTGACTGTTGCTGGCGAACATGAATGCCTCTGATTTCTGTGTATTGATTTTGTATCCTGAGACTTTACTGAATTCATTTATCAATTCAAGTAGTCTCTTGTTTGTATCCTTGGGGTTCTCTAGATATAATATCATGTCATCAGCAAAGAGTGAGAGTTTGATCTCTTCTGCTCTCATTTGGATGCCCTTAATTTCACTCTTGTCTAATTGCTGTAGCCAGGACTTCCTGCACTATGTTGAATAGAAGTGTAGATAGTGGGCAACCTTGACTTGTACCTGTTCTAAGTGGGAATGCTTTCAATTTTTTCCCATTCAGTATGATGTTGGCTGTGGCTTTGTCATATATGGCTTGTATCATTTTTCGGTAAGCCCTGTCTATGCCTATTTTGTTAAGCATTCTTATCATAAAAGGGTGTTGAATTTTGTCAAATGCTTTTTCTGTGTCTATTGACAGGATCATATGATCTTTGTTTTGCTTCTGTTCATATGGTGAATCACATTTATAGATTTGCATATGTTGAACCACCCCCGTACCCCTGTGATGAAGCCCACATGGTTGTGATGTTTTATTTTCTTGATAAGCACCAGGATTCGATTAGATAGAATTTTGTTGAGAATTTTTGCCTCATATTCAAAAGGTATATAGGTCTGTAATTTTTTTTGTTGTTGCATCCTTTCCTGGTTTTGGTATCAGGGTTATGTTGACTTCATAAAATGTCTTGGGGAGGATTCCATCCTTCTCAATGTTGTGGAATAATTTCTGCAGGATAGGCACCAGTTCTTCTTTGTAGGTGTGGTGAAATTCGGGTGTGAAACCATCTGGTCCGGGACTTTTATTTTTAGGAAGGTTATTTATTGCTTTTTCAATTTTAGTACTTGTTATTGGCATGTTCAGGAAATCTATTTCTTCCTGGTTGAAGCTAGGGAGGCTGTGTGTTTCTAAGAATTTGTCAATTTCCTCCACATTTTCTAGTTTGTGTGCATAAAGGTTTTTGTAGTATTCATAAGTTATTCTTGTATCTCTGTGGCATCTGTTGTAATTTCTCCTATATTGTTCCTGGTCGAGCTTATTAGAGATTTTTCTTTTCTGCTTTTCTTTAGTCTATCCATAGGTGTCACAATTTTGTTTATTTTTTCAAAGAACTGACTTTTTGTTTTATTTTATCTTCCGTATAGTTTCCCTGTTGTCAATTTCATTTAGTTCTGATTTGATCTTAAAGATTTCACTTCTTCTGGATTTGGGGTTGGTCTGTTTTTCTTTTTCCAGCTCTTTGAGTCGATTCATTAGGTTGTCTATTTGTGATCTTTTCGAATTCTGCATATAGGCATTTATGGATATAAACTTTCCTCTCAGGACTGCTTTAGCAGTGTCTCACAGGTTTTAGTAATTTGTGTCTCCTTTGTCATTTAGTTAAAAGAATCTTTTGATTTACATCTTGATTTCCTCATTCATGAAGTGATCATTCAGCAGAAGATTGTTTAGTTTCCACGACTTTGTGTAGAAATGAGAGTTTCTGCTAGGGTTGATTTCTACTTTTATTCCATTGTGATCTGAAAAGATACATGGTATGATTTATATTTTTTTAAGGTGTTTGAGGCATGCTGTGTGTCCTAGAATATGGTCAATTTTAGAGAATGTCCCATGAGCTGATGAGAAGAATGTATATTGAGTGGTTTTTTGGTAGAATATCCTCTAAATGTCAGTCAGGCCCATTTGTTCTAGAGCTATGTTTAAGTCCATTATTTCTTTATTAATTTTCTGTTTGGAGGATCTGTCCTGTGCTGTCAGCCACGTGTTAAAGTCTATGGCTATTATGGTGTTGTTGTTTATCCATGTGTTTAGATCAAGAAGAATTTGCTTTATGAATCTTGGTGCACCTAAGTTGAGTGCATACATATTTAGAATTGTTATGTCTTCTTGTTGAACTGTACCCTTCAGCATTATATAGAGAATTGATTTGTCTTTTATCACTTTTGTTGATTTAAATCTAAGTTATCTGAAGTCAACACCACCACTACAGCCTTCTTTTGGCTTCCTTTTGCTTGAAATATTGTTCCTCACCCCTTTACGTTCAGTCTAAATGCAACCTTGCATGTTAGATGTGTTTCCTGAAGGCAGCAGATACTTGGCTTGTATTTTCTTATCCATTCAGCCAGCTTATGTCTCCTTAGTGGGGTGTTCAAGCTATTTACATTTATCAAGAGAACTGATAGGTGGGGCAGATTTCTGTTCATTCTGATAGGTTGAACTTTGTTGCTTTGTTTTCTCTCTTGAGCCATTGTGGTTTCTGGCCTTTGATCTTTAGCATTTGAGTGGATTTACATTCATGAGTGTTTATTATGCTGATCCGTGGGTAACACTGTTTTGAGTACTTCTTGGAGGGCTGGTCTTGAGTTGATGAATTCTCTTAGTCTTTGATTATCTGAGAATGTCTTTATTTCTCCTTCATATACAAAACTTACTTTTGCAAGGAACAAGATTGTAGGCTGGGCATTATTCTGTTTCATAAGAGTGAGAATGGGCACCCAGTCTCTCCTTTCTTGTAAGGTTTCAGAAGAGAAGTCTAGTGTTATTCAGATTGGCTTTCCTTTGGATGTTACTTGCTTCTTTTGCCTTAGAGCTCATAGAAGGGCCTCTTTAGTTGATATTTTGGTCAATCTGATGACTGCATGTCCTGGTGTCTTCCTTTTTGCATTGAATCTCCCAGGGGTCCTTTGAGCTTCTTGAACTTGTAATATCTAGATTTTTAGGAAGGTTTGGGAAATTTTACTCTATTATATCTTGAAATAGCTTATCCAACCTTTGTGTGTTTTCTTCTTCCCCTTCAGGTAAACCTATAACCATCACATTAGGTTTCTTCACATATCCCACATCTCTTGTAGGCGTTGCTCTTTTCTCATACTTCTCTGCTCTATCTCTGTGACTGACTTATTTAATTGGAAGATGTTATCTTCAATCTCTGTTATTCTTTCTTCTGTTTGATCTACCCTGTTCTTGAGGCTTTCCACTGTGTTTTGTAGTTCCCTGAATAGATTCTTCATTTCCAGGAGTTCAGTTTGATTTCTTTATTGTTTCAATTTCTTTAGTGAACTTTTCTTCCAGGTCCTGGAATCTTTTGTGGTTTCTTTGTGTTGGTTATACAATTTTTCTTGCGAGTCATTGAATTTTCTTACAGTCCATGTTTGAAATTATTCTTCTGTCATTTTAGTTTTCTGATTTTGATTGATGTCCATTTCTAAGGGGCTGGTGTTCCTCTTTGGGGATGTGCTTTCCATTTGAGTCTTCATACTTCCAGAGTTCTTTTGCTGATATCTTCCCATCTGAATCAGTTGTTTCTTCTTACGTTTAGCTTTTCGTTTGGATAATGACACACCCTGTTTAGTCTGTGAGCCAGTAGGTGTTGTTTGTAGGTAAGACTTGACCACACCCTGTATGATGAGTCAGTAGATACAGTAAACATGTGTGCAGAGTGACCTCCCTGTCAGTTGGTGATGCGTGCTGGGAGGAGCTGGCTATAGTATTGTTTTTGGTTCCTGTAACCAGCTCTTGTTCCTCTGGAGAGGCACTCTAGTGCC
>VBSM01003039.1:22615672-22651130 GCA_008086735.1 Cheirogaleus medius
GTCTCTCCAACTGCTGGGGAGCCCACCAGCAGTCCAAGATGCAAGGGAGGGGAATGTTAACAGCTCCACCTACCCTTGTCACCGGTCTCCAAGCTTCTTGGGAGCTCTTTTCTTCCAGTTCTCCTCCACAACCTCCTCCTGTGGAGTCTCCCATAGTCTCAGGTACCCCTCCTTCTGACCCTTGTCCAATGTATGCTCCTCTGGCTGGTTATATCTTCTACTTTCTTCTAAACTCTGTCTTTCATGCAGAGACACTCTAGCTGGCGTTTTTTCTAATCTGTCATCTTGCTCCGCCCTCCCAATCCACTTTAGTACACCAATAATGCATTAATACAGTGGCAATAAAGTTCTCAGCAGCAAATTTTTAAGTCTTGGCAAACCTACCACTTTAAATGCTGCACTGTAGAATTTTTATAATAGTGATGTTTGGAAACAACCTAACACCCAAAAAGCAGTGTTTGTAATCAAATTATTGTATATCCATCAAATGAAGGACTATGTACCTATTGCAAATAGTGAAGCACATATATGTTTATCATATAAGATAGTCCAAGTGAAAAAGGGATTTGGGGCACAAGTTAATGTGTATATATTTACATTTAAAATAATAGATTGTACTCTTTTTTAATTCTACAATTACTTTTTATGTATACTAGTACAAAAGTAATGTTATGCTGTTGTGTACTGCCTCATTTTTCCTGTTCTCTCTTTTAGTAGGGTCGTTTATATGCTCATGTGTTGGCTAGTGAGATATGCTCAAGATGAAAGCGTCAGGCTCTAGACATTTTTCATAGATGAAAAAAAAAGCAGGAAAATACTATTTTCCCTCTGTTCTTCATTCCTTCCCCTTCCATGCTGGTTGGAATATGTTTATGGTGACTGGACCTGAAACACCTGCTGGAACCATGAGTAGACCTTGAGAATGGAGGCCATCCTGATGCATATCTTTGAGCCACAAGGTAGCAAGAGTCTGAACATCTAAGGAATACTTGGAGCAGAGACACTGTAATAAGCCAGGAACTGCCAAAGTCAAGACTTTTATGACAGATGTCCTTTTTATAGAATGCCGTTTTTTTTCCTTTGGGCAGATGCCCAGTAATGGGATTGCTGGATCAAATGGTAGTTCTACTTTTAGCTCTTTGAGGTATCTCCACATTACTTTCACAGTGGTTGTACTAGCTTGCAGTCCCACCAGCAGTGTATAAGTGTTCCTTTCTCTTCACATCCACACCAACATTTATTGTTTGGGACTTTTTGACAAAAGCCATTCTCACTGGAATAAAATGATATCACAAGAATGGAAAAACAAGCACCACATGTACTCACCATCAAATTAGTATTAACTGATCAACACTTATGTGCACACTTAGTAGTAACATTCATCAGGTGTCAGACAGGTGGGAAGAGGGAGGATAGGATGGGTATATTCACACCTAATGAGTGCAGTGCACACCATCTGGGGGATGGATACGCTTGAAGCTCTGACTCGGGTGGGACAAAAGCAATATATGTAACCTAAACATTTATACCACCATAATATGCTGAAATAAAATAATAAAAAAGATTTTTATGACAAAGAAAGATAAACATCCAAAATTTCAAGCCACTCATATTTGTTGGGAGTTCTTTGTTATTGCCTGACAAACAATTCTGAATGATATATAGGATCCTTCCAAGAAGTTTAATATTTTGAATATGTTTAAAAGCATAAAACAGATGGAGAGAATCCAAGGGAATCACATTAAGAATATTATTTATTAGAGTATAAAATTATCCTATGATACACCACATGGAAATTTGGTTAAGAAAATATTGACCAAAATCTGAAAACAAAGCTATTTTTTCCAGACTTAGGAAAGATGTAATCATTTGGGAGAATCTTGCTGTGATCGCTGTGCTTTTTTATTTTTGTCTTACTTAGTGTTTGCAGTTCAATCAGAGGCAAGTAACTAGATAACTGTTTGGAAGGGCTGTTACCAACTGTTAAGGGAAACCTAACCTCCTTGGAGACAACTCCATACTAATACACTAATTTCATCATTGCACATAATGGTTCGCAAACATATGCTATCTTAATTTAGTATAGCATAAAAATGATAGTTGTAGAAGTAAACTCCAAAAGAGCTAACAACAGAAGTCAAAAGTTCCTTTTATTGAAATGGGTTTTTATATAAGAATATCTATATGATATGGTAAATAATAAAAAAGCTTTAAAAACAGAAAATGTAGCATAAGCTATGATAAAATTTATGAAAATACAAAGAGTTGAATTGTACAATCAGACACAGATGAATCAGAAATATTAACTCCAAACCATACTGAAAAGTCCAAAGTATATGTGCAAATACCAGGCTCCGGGAACATATTGGAAGACCATCAGAGGCAGATATCCAAAGCTATTAATTTTTACCCACATTAAGATGATATTTAGTTTCACATTTAACACATCAGTTCCCTTCTCTGTAATATATGTTGGTGACATTATTCACAAAAAGAGAGCTTTTGGTTTAAGAATCTCTCTGATATTGTGTTGTTTACATCATTTACTAGAATAGTTTATACTCATTTACACTCCAAAATTTATAAATTACTGTTGTCTTTTCAATAAAAAATGTAGGCAGATCAGGTGCATCCTACATAAAATCTCCCTATTGTCTTTCTGCTAGTGAGAACTACCTGCATGCAGACCTGAGCAGGAATACCACTGTAGGGCATTTGAGCCAGGTGATCCTTTCCTACCAGGATTCCCTATTAGAAAGAATAGGAAAAGGTCCATAATTATTATGTCTCCATTATTTTTTATTATCTCAAAAAATAATCAGATCAACTTGACTATTCATAATGGATTAGATTATATTCTATGGAAACATAAATAAAGCTTACCATAAAAAAGATCTTGTCAACATTATGAATTAAAATTATTCTCTGCCATTGTAGGAAATCTTACAAAATACTGGAGTCCTGGATAAAAAATCTAACTAATTATGCAACTTTGGCTAATTTATCTAGTCTTTATTTTTCTCATTTGAAAACGAACTGATTAGACTAATACAGAAGTTGTTCACCTGTGTTTGGCAGAGCTCTGTGTATCCTTAGAGGGACCTCAAGGTTCCCCATTTCCACCTTACTAACCAGCTCAGCTCAGCTTTGATAAAGGTTATTTTATAGTTCTTAATAAGATTATACAGAGGAATTAAATGATCCAAATCTAAATGGAAAAGTAAACCAAAAAAATCCTCAATAGAAAATTAACTTTCTGGCCTCTTTTCAGCTCAACAACTCAATTATTTCTCAGATTATTTTTATTCAAATTAATATTAACCATAAAAATACAAAGAAGTATTTGTTAAACATGATAAACTGAAACTTGATATATTAATATTTAAGGTTTTAGCATCAATTATCTCTTTAACATATGCATTTTTAACTATCATGCCTCTTTACATATTAGGTTATTTTAAACCACTAAATATAGATAGGTAGATAGATGATAGATAGATAGATAAATAAAGTAGACGTCTATATATCCATGTTTTACCCCATGCATTTCCAAATAAAAGCATGGGGTAACACATGGACATTTGTTAAGCAAATATGATAGCTTGAAATTGAGGGACAGCCAACAAACTTCAGCTGGAACTTCATATCATAATATAATAAATATTATTATCAGTTTATATATTTCCACTTCTATTTTGTATAGCATGTTTTATATGGAAATGAGAGTGATAGTAATAAAAGACTTGCACTTCACCTCAAAAATTCAAGCAATCTCAAACTGCACACTCGTAAGTAATATTTATATATGCAAAGGAGCCCTTAACATTTCTCTCTTGTTGTGTCTAGAATAATACATCTCTGAGCTCATTTGATTGTAGTTACAACATTGCCATCACTGAGTCATATCACAATTTATTAAAAAGTACTTCATTAAAATTTATTTTTAATAATTGTTCGTTATCCCTTTTCTTACAGCTAATTTTTTGTGAAACCTAGAGTATATTTTTCTTAATTGATAGTTTTATGTTTTGCATTAAGGTAGATTTTAGATTGATTCCCAAATGTCATTCAACTTAAAGCAGCCATCTTCAAATGCTTATACAAATGGAAATCTAAGCATTTTCATGACATATGCAGTTTATATAAAAATATCACATGCATATCTCTTATTGGGGATTTCATGGACTACTTTCAAAATAACTGTAGACATTCAGAATGTGTTATCCTATAGTGGAATTCAGGAGTGGTTTGTTTGTTTGTTTGCTTATTTATTTATTTAAAACTGCTTGTTGTGGTCATCTAGAGTTAAAGCAAGGGATCTATGGCATTAAATAACTTTTATGTAGTGACGACTTTTGATTTTGTATCTTTAATCTAGATTTTCTTCTAGGGTTCATACACATATATTCATGTTACCTTTACATGTAAAAAGCATCTTAAAGCAAAAATTAGTGTGATTTACTTTTTGATCTCCACCCCAAACATTTACTATTCCATTTCAGGAAAGATGCATCTATTCATTCAGTTGCTTAGTCTAGAAATCTGGGACACTTTGATGATACTTATTCAGTATTTACGCCAAATTGTGGTTTGTCTGTTTTTATTTTTTAACCTTATCTTGTGTTAAAGAATATATCCAGTTAATCACTAAATTCTGTTAATTCTGCTCCAAGTATGTCTCAATCCTTTCTACTCCTCTAACTTCCCTCTCCTTCAGTCTAGTCCAAATTGGCATTATTTTTTCTGTCCAATACCTATTACTTGTCTCTTTACTTCTATTTTTCTCACTTCCTCCAGTATGTATGTATGGATAGATAGATAGAGAGATAAACATAAAAACACAATATGTAATCTTATAAATAAATCAGTATTACCTACTTCTTTAACCTTGTGTTTACAGATGCAATTTAAAGCCTGTACATTGAGGTACCCTTTATTACATTGTGTTGCTTGAGTTGACACTAATCTCTTCAGCCATATCTGCTTTCTAACCATCTTGGTCCTGTTTTAGTTCTTTGTATGACCTCTGTCTTAAATATGAACATTTATGCACATTATTCTTTTTCTCAGGAAAACTCCATTGTCCTCATAACCTTCTGAATTTAAGTTTGCTTAGAAAAGTGTTATTAATATTCAAATATCTGATAAAATTTTATTTTTGATTTTTGTTTTTGTTTTTGTTTTTTTCTTAAGGAGGAAGGGTAGAAATAACTGTTGGATAACCAAGTAATATTGCTTACCATGAAGTATACAAATGACACTGATTTAATTTAAGAACCAAAAATGTTGAGAGATGGGGGTGAAGAATTTAATACATATTTAGCACCTTCTATATGCTGGTCTTTGCATACCTTATCAGATTTGTAATTCTGACCTTTCTAGGTGTGGTTTGTAAAGCTTTAACTGATGCACTTAAACCCATTTATTCAAATAATTTTATGAACATCTGAAGAAGCTTGGTTGATTCTTGGAAAACCACTGATTAACCTGCACATAATGTTTCATGTTTTACCTACTAATCTGTTGGAATTATCCAAGCAGCTTGGGCAAAAGACATGGAAAGATTATTGGTATTACTATTAAGCAGAAATGGCAGTTACTGCTAACCCATTTTTAAATTGATGACCTGAAGTGCACATTTTGGCTGACTGACAACAAAATAAGCATTATTGAAAGAACAAAATGATTAACTGAAAAAAAGAAGCTTGCATTTTATCAAGAAAGGCATTCATATCCTAATAGCTATATATATGTATATAAACAGAATATTCTTTTTATTGTGATTCTGCTTCCAAGAAATTGAATGTGTTCTATTTATAACTCTCTCCTATCTTACGGATACGTGCCAAGATTTTTAATTCAATAGTTGCAGGGTTCTACATAAAATGCAATGAAGTTCTCCTTTTCCCCTTATTACAGAATAATTAGAGCAGAGTACATCAGTTTATGAGTCTAACAAGGAAGTATTTTAAGTGTTCTAGAGACTTTTAACAACTGAATGAAAAAAACAGTAATTTTTGTTATATTTCTTTATTTCATTCTATTTTAAGAGAAATAATTATGACATAAAGTTAAATATTTAATGTACAGACTTTCACAGAATATTTCTATATATTGTACTTCCAACATAAGAATTTGAATTAACATTAAAATTTTATATTTTTATCTAATTCCAATGTTTGGCATCTGATCATATCAGTGATATTTCTTTTGATGTTATACTTACCAATGGGGTAGTAAAAACAGCCAATATTATCATTTAAATGATGAAGAAACTGGAGCTCAGAAATATTAATTGATTTGTTCATTGTTACATAGCTTCTCAGAAGTAGAGACAGTATTTGTATTCTAAGGCACACTGTACAAAATAATAAATCTTTTGACAAAGGGAGACGAGAAGCCAGCTACAGTACAGTTGAGGCAATTCTTCCGTGTGACACAGCCCACCTCTCTCACTCAGAGTTACACAAGAAAGCGTAGCTCAGTTGGTTACAAATTTGTAACCAGCTCAGCTGGTTACTCTGTGGCAAATTCAGCTGTACTCATTACCAGTTTTCATTTCGTTTGTCCAAGGTTTTCCCAGCTACCAAAAGCTTTGTATAGCTATTAATAGCTTTCAGAATAAGCAGAAGCATTTATAAAGTAGAACACAAACCTACTTGCTTGTTAAAATTCTGATGTAAATTTCACATATTTTTAAAAATTACAACCATACTTTTATTAGCCATATGATGGTGTCCTCACAGAATAATTGATGATTTCATGCAAAGAAACAAGGCAGTGATATATTTACATGCACAGACATTTGAGAGAAATATGGATATTTTCCAGTATTTGTAAACTTTAAAACTTGTACAATGAACACAACTTATTTAGGTTTTCCTATTCAAAATTATTAAATTGATAAAGTCCAGATTATATAAATTTGTAAATAACATTTTAACATAGTGTGATTTTTATAAACATGAGACTCAGTAATATATATTATCAATGCATATGTATGGCCTATGCTTTCTATAGAAACAAAGTAAAACAAACAAAATTATACAACTGTGTACAGAATGAAATGATTAAATTAATGGATTAAAAAGTATAATTTTAATATGATTAGGGGACATCAACTTCTCATTTCATATATTTCCAAGAATCTGTTTGGAACTTTTATAATATCTTTTTCTCATTTTTGAATTTTTTGATAATATAGAATATTTTCCATGAATAATTTTTTTTTAATCATTGCAATTCATATCTATAGTCTGTAAGATTTTTTAGCTAACCCTACATGAAACACGGAAGTAGATGTATTTGGGGATTCAATGTCACTGATTTGTTGTTAATCTGACTGATTTTTCTGGGTTTTATGAAAACATAAGAATCAGTTTCTACCATTTCAAAGTCTAGAAAAGTGAGAATAATTCAGAGAACTTCAAATTCATGCTGTCTTCAAATGTTGCCTACATATCATTGGCTACTAAAATGGTCTGGCATGTTCCTTTATTGAAGAAACAATGTTTTGGCATCTTCCTCAAGTATATCTTTGTGATTTTGTGACAATTTAGCCTAAAATTTGAGTTTTAATTAGATTAATGGCTTAAAATTAGAGTTTTAATCACTACATAAATTTATACAAGTCTACTCCAATATCCTGATTAAAAAGAAGAGATCCTAAACAGAAAGGATTTTCAAAATTTTTAACATTTTTCACTGCCATGTTTTTGGAAAACTAGAGCTTAAGTAGGAGAAAGTATTTATTGAAATATGACTTAACCAAGTTTGAAAAGCATTCACCCTTAGTAAGCAATGAGAGCCCTGCAGTGTCTTCTTTAATTTCTCTAAATAATTTATCATTTGGATCCTCCATGCCTGGAAGTTATATAGGGTGAGTTACCACATTTTTTTTGACATGCCCTTTAGTTTATAACTACATCAAAGATAGTTCTGAGCTACTCAGAATAAATGCCTCCTCTTCAGAATGTATGCCATGTTATTTTTAATGATGTTATATAGGAACATGGCTTATTTGACAAGACCACAGGATTTATTTTAAGATGTGAGAATAGCACATTCAACATTGGCTTTGATTTTTATTTCTTCATTTAACATGGCTTTGATAAAATAAGCATATTAATTTTTGTCCACTTAAAAATTCATAAGTACTTTTTATGCAAAGCTATAAAATAATTAGAGAACTGAATCTTTGCCAGAAGTGTGGTTGAAAATACCTAGAACAACCAAACCTCAGTCTCATGAGTATTGTTAATGCTCTTCAATTTGTAGTATATAAAAATGGTATGTTTAGTGAATGAGATAATTTTCATTCTAGTTTTAATGTTTCATTTAGCATTAATTAAAAATAAATAAAATATTTAATAAGATAACTATAAATCATAAATGAAAATATTAATTAATTATCATTCTAGATGTTATATTTTTCTTTCATTGTTCTTACCCAATTCATGATGCTTTATCATCAATGCTTAAATAAGTGAAACTCACTCTTTCAGCTTAATAATATCAAATGGAAGCTCAGTGTTAGAGTGATTTCTATTAACATTTTCCTCTTGTCATTCTATTTTAATGATTATTATTTTCCTAACCCATCTCTCTGAACTCATGATTTCCTATATATACCCATGTTTGTGGTTAATTTAATTTACATATTAGTCAGACATTCTTCCTACTAAGATAAGCAGAGGATGTAAGAAAATCAAAGTGAATAATTTATATACAAATAATCCATGATATTCACCCTTAATGGTTTTGATAAATATGCAATTTGCAAAATCTTCAATTGTCATTCACATTCTATCATTCCAAAATATTGACCACTGAAATAAGAATATTTCAATAGCATTGTATTTAATTTAAATACACAGGACTAGCAAATTTTATAAGTAAAAATGACACATATCGTTTTATAACTTTGTTCTGTAAATATGATTTTCTTTAAATATCTTGCTAGTAATGTGGAAGGTATTTTCATATATATAACAATATATTCTTAGTTACAAGTACTAAAATGATTGATGATTAATAAATGTTCATGATGACATTATAAAATCATCTCTTACTATCCAAATTTCACCATTAAAATATTGGCTTTTGCTAGAGGATTTGCAAAAATTTTACACAAAGTTCATTTTCTGAAAAATTCCCCATAACTAATCTACAAGTGAGGGTCAATGAAAATGTTTAGTTTTGTGCAAGTCTGATTGAGAAGCTATAGAAGGTAGTGTGTCATATCCTAGCAATTATTATACCTAATAATATCCTCATTTAAAAATTTCCCCATACTTGCATGTTATTGGTTTTGATATTTAATTCCAAAAAGAGGAATATTCCTGTCAAGGCTCTCAATGATTCTTTAAATTTAGTGTAACATTTGGCCATTTGGGTACTGAACCTCTAGGAAATTAAGGGATTACTGTATATACCTTGCTGTGTTTGAGCCTATTTTTCAAGGAAGTTACACATAAAGGTATTGTCTATATATGTACCCATAAACTCAGGACCTCTTCCTGGGTGAACTTCAGTACTCCTAAGATTACAATGATCCTATAAAGTTGAAAGCAACAAGGTCTCAGATCCTGCAAAAATAAAATTTGGGTCACACCATTAAATAAATAACAGTGTACCGATGCACTTGCTGAGAATAGTATAGCATAATGGGAGAGAAACATTATAAAGGTCAAATATGCTCATTTATATAAATTAATGTAATAGATTCTGTGTGAATTTCCTTTCATATTTGTAAGGTACTTATACAAATGAATCAGTTTTTCTTTCCTATTTTTATTATTTTATAAAAATGCTGTAGTAAACATGCATGTTTGCCCAGAAAAATTGCTGATTAATGTCTGTTATTCAGGAGTAATTATTAATATTTCCTTTCATTCATAAAAATGCCCTAGATTAAAAGATAAATTACCCAATCACCCCATATATGTGAACTACCATGGTCATTCCTATAGTTTCTATTAAGGTTATGAACTATCCAGGTTAGAACGGGACTGAACCAGAAGAGGAACTGGATTTAACATAACCAGAAATAAATACAGGGTCTATTGAAGCTTTTTGTCTCAACTTTAGGGAATAGGTTAAGTGTGCCTTTTTTTTTTTTTACAAAGATAGTTACTATCTGTTAGGTAATAATGTTCTTCTGATGTAGAAGTTTATTTATGAGTAGAATAATACATTTAGATGTTGCTTATATGCTAAATATCCAAAGAACTATTTTGTAAAGTACTTAATTCTTCACTTCAATGCCTCAAACTTGCTTTTCTGTAGTATCCTATGCACCCTGCAATAGAAAGCCTGAAGATCACATTTCAGGCTCCACCTACACTTCTCTTCAGATTGGGCCAATACTGGCATCAGAGGGAGTTTGAGACAAAGAAAAAAAAAATTCTTTCTTTATTTTTTCTGGCTTGCAATGGGCCTTCAGAAATGGGTGGTGGTAGCCACAGAAAGAAAGTTTGAGTTCCTGAGTTTCTACTCACTCTGGTATCTGCAATCCAACAGTTCATGCCTTCAGGGTATGTGTAGCAATCCAGGCTCTTTGTGTTTCCAATTAGCTTTACCTAAAGGAAAAGCAAACTTTCTTTTCTCCTCATGGGAGGGAGTAGTTTTATAGCTTGAGCAAGCCACCCCTGCTGAAGTTTGGCTCCCACCCTCCCACAGAGACTGAGGATAGGGCTCTATCTTCCTTGAGGGTTACATTTCTCAGTTCCTAGAGAAACAGTCCTGGGTTATAAAACCTGAAAGAGGATTTTAAAAAGATTTACATCTCAAATGGGCAGAGAAAGGATTCTTTATTACAAGCTTTGCTCCAAGAAAAGGGAGAACAGGGGCTTAAAACCCAGTTCAGAAGAAACCTTTGAATTGGTTGAACTTTGATCAAACTGAGGAAAGTGTTATGACTTTCTTGGCCACTACTTTCTCACAAAACGTGGAAGAAAGATTATCTCCCGGACATGAAGGAAAAGGTGACAGAAGATTAAGACATATGGTGCATCTTATCATATATCTCCAAGAGAAAGGAGAGTGAATGGCCTAAGCAAATGTGTAAGGTCTGGGTCATTTAAGGGGTCTGTCTACATGAAGTGTGAAGTACCAACCTCCAGTGAGGAGTGAGCACCATCTGTGTTATCCTATACGTCTCTCCAGGCATATTCAGCTCTGAGGGTGCATGCATGGAACAGGCATGCATTTGAATTTAACTTGAGTTACAGTAAAGCAATACACAAAACGGGGCAAGGGAGTTGATATATATGTAGGGGAATAAGTATAATGAATGATTAACCACATAATTTATGCCAAGTACAGAAGAATATAAGACTGTGATATGATAAATAGGTGATGAAACTAATGGATATTGATAGTTTCTAGGAGAAGCATTTGCATTTTTATCAGACAACATATATAAGGAGAATTTTATAATATGTAACAGAAGTACACCATCATAAATGATCAATTTAAACAAATATATTCATTTGAAATATTGAAATAATAAAGACACAAAGGACACAAACATTTAGAAACATTTTACAGACTTCTAACAAATAAAAATAATTTTTAAATTACCATTTCACTTGCATATGTATGTGTGTCTGTGCACATGAGTGCACATTTATGTGAGTGTGCACATATCTGTGTTGGGGGTAGGTCATTTTTTAATTTGTTTTTTGAATATAATTACCAGACTTTTTGATAAAAGTATAACTATAAGGCTTTTGATATTTAAATATATTATCACACCACTATAGTAACAGAAGAACAGATATTTGTACTTTCACTAAGCTTAAGGTGGGTTTTTTGCAGCTTTATTTTATTTTATTTGTTTTTATTTCAGTATATTATGAAGGGGCAAATGATTTGGTTACATAAGTTGCTTTTGTATCATGCCCATCCCCCAGATAGTATGCATTGTACCTGTTAGGTGTGATTTTACCCATCATCTCCTCCTCCCTCCCACCTGTTTGATTTCCAATTAATGTTATTTCCATATATGCACATAGGTGTTAATCAACTAGTTTCAATTTAATGGTGAGTACATGTGGTGTTTGTTTTTCCATTCTTGTGATACTTCACTTAGAAGAAGAATAGTCTCCAGCTCCATCCAGTTTAATACAAGAGGTTTAGTTCACCATTTTTTAAGGCTGAGTAGTACTCCATGATATACCATATACCACATTTTACTAATCCACTCAAGTATTGATGGGCACTTGGGTTGTTTCTACATCTTTGAAATTCTGAATTGTGCTGCTATGAACATTCAAATAGAATGTCTTTTTTACCTTTGGTTAAATAGCCGGTAGTGGGCTTGCTGGATCAAACACTAGCTCTACTTTTAGTTTTTTGAGGTACTTCCATACTATTTTCCATAGAAGTTGTACTAGTTTTATGGAAGCAGAGAAGACCTTGTATAGCCAAAGCAATCTTAAGTAAAAAGAACAAACTTGGAGGTATCAATCTATCAGACTTCAAGCTGTACTACAAGGGGATAGTAAATAAAACAGCATTTGGCACAAAAACAGAGACATAGACCTTTGGAACAGAACTGAGAATCCAGAGATGAAACCATCTGCACGTGGTAATCTAATCTTTGACAAAGCAGACAAAAACATACACTTCAGAAATGAATCTCTTTTCAATAAATGGTTCTGGGAAAACTGGATAGCTACATGCAGAAGATTAAAACTGGATCCCCACCTCTCACCTCTAAAAAAAAAAATCAATTCAGGATGGATAACAGATTTAAACCTAAGGCATGAAACCTTAAACATTCTAGAAGAAGATGTTGGGAAGGCCCTTTCAGACAGCAGCCTAGGCAATGAATTTTTGAAGAAGATCCCTAACGCAATCACCACAGCAACAAAAATAAATAAATAGGATCTTATTGAATTAAAAAGCTTTTGCACAGCCAAGAAAACTATCATTAGAGTGAACAGACAGCCTATAGAATGGGAGAAAATATTTGCTCTCTACACATCAGATAAAGGGCTGATAACAGAATCTATCTAGAACTTTAAAAAAATCAACAAGAAAAAAATCAAACAACCCATCAATAAATGGGCAAAGGACATGAACAGAAACGTTTCAAAAGAAGACAGAATAATGGCCAGCAAACATATAAAAAAATGCTCAACATTTCTAATCATTAGAGAAATGCAAATCAAAAGCACAATGAGATATCACCTGACATTAATGAGATTGGCCCCTATCAAAAAACCCTGAAACAACAAATGTTGGAGAGACAGGAACTCTCTTATACTGCTGGTGGGACTGCAAATTAGTGCAACCTCTGTGGAAAAGAAATTGGAGATATCTCAAAGAACTAAAAATAGAAATACTATTTGATCAAGCAATAGCAATATTAGGCATCTATCCAAAAGAGCAAAAGACATTCTATAATAAAGACATTTGCACCCAAATGTTTATGGCAGCACAAATCACTATTGCAAGGATGTGGAAACAACTCAAGTGCCTGCTGATCTACGAGTGGATTATTAAAATTTGATATATGTATACAATGGAATATTACTCAATTATAAGAAATGACAGTGATCTAGCACCTCTTATGTTTTCCTGGATAAAGCTTGAGCCCCTCCTCTGAAGTGAGGTATCACAAGAATGGAATAATAGGCACCACGTGTACTCACCATCAAATTGGCACTAACTGATCAACACTATGGTGCTTACATGGTAGTAATGTTCTCCAGGGATTAGGGGGTTGAATGAGGTAAACTCACAACTAATGGGGGAGGTGAACATTGTAGAGGGGAAGAGCATGCCTCTAATCCTCGCTTGGGTGAGGCAAAGTCATGAAATGTAACCAAAACCTTTGTACCCTCGTAATATCCTGAAATAAAAACCAAAAACAAAACAAAACAAAAAAACTCTACACCAAACATTATTCTAGGAAGTTTGGAATTTATAGGACACTACTGATTATTTTAAAGACATGATCTGATTTTTATTTTAGAAGCATTATTTCTATAGCAATGAGAAAATAGATCACAAGGAAATGAAATAAAAAGTACATAGTGATGTGTTCTGTTAGTTAGAAGAACTTAATAAATGTATAAAAGTTAGTAGAGATGAAAAATTAGAAAATTTGGAATTTATTTAAGACAAGTGCATAAATTGGAGACTTGCAAAGTGTAAGATTATATAGTTTAACTGTAGATATACATTAAGGCTAATTAAAATCATTTCCAGACTATCCTTAAATATCTACCTATAGCATGATTCTAAGAGAATCATAGAGAATCATGTTGCTTTTAAACATATTTCTTACCATACAAAATACAAGTTAAAATAATATATCTATTATCATAGAAGGGTAAGAATATAAGTTCATATTAAGAAATTTGATCAAGTATTTTTCAATAATAGAAGAATATGTTAGAAAAATGTTGATTAAAGAAAGAAAAATGGGAACCAAGTAGTTGGAATGTGTTATTGTGATTTCTGCTGTTCTGAAGGATGGGATGTTCCAAGTATTTTAGTTTGTATCTCTTTTTTTTACTTTTTTTTATTTCAGCATATTATGAGGATACAAATTTTAAGGTTTCAAATAATGTCCTTGCCCCCCCCCGCAAGTCTGAGGTTCAAGTGTGACCATACCCCAGACATTCTCTAAGATCGACCATATCGTAGGACACAAAGCAAGTCTCAAAAATTTTTAAAAAATAGAAATAATGCCATGTATCTTCTCAGATCACAGTGGAATAAAAGTAGAAATCAACCCTAACAGAAACTCACATTTCTACACAAAAATGTGGAAATTAAACCAAGTATTTTAAAGGAATTTCCAGCCTGCTCTCTTTGATGGTGTGAATGTACATGTTAGGGTATCTTACTATCTCTCAACATTTGTGAATATACTTATATTATGTAATTTACTATGTTTGCATGTGTTCATTTTTGTTGGGTTATATTTTCCACAGAGATAGGCATTGTGTAATAGCTTATATCCTTTCTCACAAACTCAAAGAAATCACTCCTAAAATTATATTCATTTTCACCTAGATCTTCTGTATTTTTTTTGTGCTATTCATTTTGTATGTGACAACAAAAACTGCAAAATCTCAGTATTTTCTACAAAAGACTTATTTATAATACACTGTCTATAGTGGCAACTGTGCTTTTCATGCTTTGACTATGGATCTGCTTCCTGTTGCCTGGCTGCTATACACGTGCCTTCTCATTCTGAGACCCGCGATGAAGTTGGAATCTCTCTTGGGGACAGGTCTGCTCCTGTGCTAGAAAAGGAATCATGTGCAATGACAAGGCATGCACACTTTTGGCTGGATGCTTTTGTTCATGAGAATGTTTTGAGAAGAACATGTTACACATGCATCAATAGTTCATTCCTTTATATGCATGAGTAGTATATTACTCTACAAATATATCCAAATATGTTTATCTATTTACCTGTTGTTGAACATGTGAATTGTTTCCAAATTTTTGTATTTATGAATAAAGTTTCTATGAACCATCATGTGAAAGAAAAGTTGCATGAAACTATTTTTTTTTCTCTTTGGAAAATACCTAGGAGTTGAAAACAGCATTATGCAGAATATGTATGCTTAACACATTGGCTGCGACACTAGAAAATTTTTTCCTTGGTCATGTTTTTCTATTATGAAAATAGAATGCAAACTTCAAAAACAAAATCATCTTTTCTAGTTTAATAAAAAATTGTTATTTTTTATTGTTTTCTGTGCAAGATTTATATGCAACTTGAAAAATAGTTCTCACAGTTCCCTAAGTGAAGAGTCATCTGAGTTACATATGCCTCACAAGGCCTGGGCTCAAAACTAGTGTGAGTCAAATACAACCACATGGCAGTTAATATGTTAACTTCATTAGAAAAATGTCAAATTGCTTTCCAAAGTAGTGGAAATATTTTTTGTTCCCACCAGCTATGTGTAATTGGTTGCTCAGTACCTTCAATAACTCTTGACATTATCAGTCTTTAATTTCAGCTGTTACAAGGACTGCATATTGATATCTTATAGAATTTGTTTTGCATTTATCTGATGACTAATGAAGTTGAACCCAATTTCATGTGTTTATTGGCCATTCACAAACATGTTTCAGTGAACAGTCTCCTTGAATATTTTGTTCATTTTGTTTTATGTCCTATTTTTAATGATTTTAATATTTCTTTATATATTCTGTGCACAACTTCTTGTCAGATATATGCAATCTAAAATAACTTCCTTGTTTTTGTATTACCTTTTTATTTTCTTACTGGTGCCTATAACATGAAGATGTTCCATTGATTCATTTATTAGATTTTTATTTGTTCCTACTTTTTATCTTCTATTCAAGAAATCTTTACTTTCTCAAAATCATGGGAATTTTCTCCTGTATTTTCTCCTAGGATTGAATGCATTTGTTTGAATATTTAGGTTCATGATTCATTTTAATTTAATCTTTGTTTATGGCATGAAGTAGCTTTTGGTTCGTTTTTCCCCATATTAATATTCTGTAGTTCCTAAACAACTTGGTAAAACAAACGTCATTTTCAATTGAATTATCTTAGCATCTTCAGCAAAGGCACTGATAAAAAATAGTGAATATAAGAAATAATTAAAACAAAATTTAATAAGGGCACAAGAAACTTAATAAAGGGAGTACCACTAAGAAAGCTGAGTGGTCAGAAAGGCTCTGGATCCAAAAATGGAGAGATGAAATATTTAATTATTCAAAAGTAAAAATGAGGAAAAGAAAGAAAATATATATATTAAGAAGAACACCACTAAGGAGATGAATTCAATTAATTTCTCCTTTCAATGTTTCATAAGGATTCCTTGAACTTGCAAGTATATACCAGAAATTCCATGCTGTTTTTACTATAGTTATTTTATTATAAAAACAAATTTAAGAAAAATAAAATGTAGTGAATATTATTTCTAATTATAATGAGAGCCTCAAATGCCTCATTAATGATAATTATAGTCAGCAATTTTATCTTAAAGTACATGTTATATTGGCATGAATTTTATTTATTTTACTAAATCATTTCATGTGATTCTAAAAGTGCTGCTTTGACGTCAAGACTTTCCACATAAATTACACATTCCCGCAGTGCATTTCACTGAAATATCATTTTCCATCCTCTTGACAGGAACTTACAGAAGGAAGCCATCATGACACAGTACAGGTATGCTCACCAGAAATCAAAAGACAAGATCAAAATAAATAGCATCAAAGACAGAAGTCAGAGATGTGAGAGATTCATAAAAAGTGAGTGACGTTGTCATTACACAAGAGTTGCACTAAATTCAGAAAGATGTCAAACTTCTTCTTTAGTCAAATATATGACAAGCCCAGCTTCATGTTTTTACACTCCTATAGTACATAATGCCTGGGGATTCTTTAGAGGTAATATTGCTGAGTAGGGTACTTTGTATCTTGTAGGGTTCAAAATTCTTCATGAAATACACCCGAGATCTCTTGCACTTTACTGATTGTTAAAGCGCGATGCACAGACTTGACATTATCTTAAAATTCAATCTGAAACTATACTTTTATAGACTCTCAGGAGGAAATAGTCTAATTTTTCATCATATGAAGATGTGTCTTACAGTGATATGAGGCATAGGCTTAAAAATGGGAATTGCCTTCTGAATTAACGTCATATTATCCAGGTTAATAAAGAAGAATGACTAGTATTTGATAGTCTGATACCAAACAGACCCCTCCAAAAATAGATAATACCATACTGTGTCCACAAAAGTACAGTCCTTGTTATGTTTCAATGACGAGTATAATAATCCGAGAGTATTATGATTAATATAGAAAAGAGATACATTAACAAAAGCTTATACAAATAATTCTCTGTAAGTATATTCTGATGTCAAAGTAGTGTTCTGATGTGATGGTTTTCTCTTTGTCTTCAGGAGGTGAAATGCATATGCCTCAACAATAAAGATGGAGATTATTGAACTGTAACTCATGAAATATACCTTTTACCAATTTGAATATTATATTACTTCTTCTTACTCTTACTATCTCTTAACTCCAGCATCTTAAGCTGCTAGAGTGTCTCAGGATGCATTTCTGTCAGTATGAGTCTTAGAACATAACCTGAGAACTAAATTTAAAGGTCAATGTTTTCATTACCTGTTTCAGATATTTTGGCTTTATCATGTTAAAGCACATGGTAATATAATATGTTTTCATGTTCTCTTTCTATTTGGATTTCAGCTTTGCAAAAATAAGACCATGGAAAGTTGATGATTTGACACATTATAACATTCCCCAGGCACAGTGTTTGTGACTGCTGTTTCTTTTAGAAGCAAGGAGTAATAAAAGAGAAGAGAAATAAGTCAATTGTGCCTTGTTTTGTGTAAGATTTTCACAAATAGATGTAGAGAAATTCATGAAAGATGGGCTAATGTAGACATATTTTGTTTTTCCTGGAAAATGTAAAGTGATTGCATATAATTTAGGAATTATCTTGAGAGTTGTTGTCACAAGGTTTGGTAAGAGTGTAATTTCAAGGTGGAAAAAAATTAAGCTTTGGTTTTGTGCATTTTTCCCAATCACCCTAAAATATTGGGGTAACTGTAGACATTGTGAAAGCATGCCTAAGTGGAAAAAACTTAGAGATAGATAATAAGGCACCTTTTGTGAAAACACACCTAAAATATTTAATGTTGGATACAGCCCCTTTTTCTCTATTAGTGAATGCATGAAACATTGAGTGATGTAACACAATTATATAAATTCACATTAAGTTAAAAATTAAAGCTTGAAGGCCACTAAAATTAATTTTCTTTATATGTATATCTTAACAATTTTAATCATTTAACAGCATAAAGAGTAACTGAATAAAGATACATTTTTGCAAAGTGACTAATTTCCAGTTACTTATCCATGTGTTATATATAAGACATTAGATCAGCTTCTGTATGTAGAAAAAATAAGAGCAATCAGACAAGAGAAAGAAATCAAGGGCATTCATATGGGGGAAGAAGAGGTCAAACTATCACTGTTTGCTGATGATATGATCTTATAACTAGAAAACCCCAAAGAATATGCCAAGAGACTATTGGAATTGATAAATAAGTTCAGCAAAGTCTCAGTTTACAAAATTAATGTACACAAATTAGTAGCATTCTTATACACCAACTACAGTCAAACTGAGAACCAAGTCAAAGACTCAATATCTTTCACAATAGCAACAAAGAAAATAAAACACCTAGGAATATATTAAACTAAAGAGGTGAAGAAACTCTATAGGGAGAATTACAAAGCACTGAAGAAAGAAATTGCAGAGGACACAAACAGATGGAAAACCATTCCATTCTCATGGATCAGCAGAATCAATGTTGTTAATATGTCTATAATGCCCAAAGTGATACAGATTTAATACAATCCCTATTTAAATACCAACATCATTTTTCTACACTTCATATTTAATCAGAGAAGACCCCGTACAGCCAAAGCAACTTTAAGCAAAAAGAACAAATTGTGAGGTATTAATTTACCAGACTTCAAGCTATGCTACAAGGCTATAGTAACTAAAACAGCATTTGAATAGTACAAAAACAGAGACATAGACCAATAGAACAGAACTGAGAACCCAGATGTAAAACCGTCTTCATATATCCATCTGATTTTTCTTTTCCTAGCTGTTCCTTGCCAATCCACCTGATTTTTGACAAAGTAGACAAAAACATACACTGGGGAAAAGAATCCTTATTCAATAAATGGTGCTGTGAAAATTGGGTAGCCACATGTAGTAAACTGAAACAGGATCCACACCTCTCACCTCTCACAAAAATCAACTCACGATGGATAACAGACTTAAACCTCAGGCATGAAACCATAAGAATTCTCAAAGAAAATGTTGCAAAAACTCTTACAGACATTGGCCTAGGCAAAGAATTTATGAAGAAGTCCCCAAAAGCAATAATAGCAATGACAAAACTAAATAAGTGGGAACTGATCAAATTAAAAAGTTTCTGTACAGGCAAAGAAACTATCACTAGAGTGAATAGACAACCTATGGAATAGGAGAAGATATTTACAGCTGTATATCCGATAAAGGGCTGGTAACTAAAATCTACATAGAACTCAGGAAACTCAGTACAAAAAAAAAATCAAACAACCCCATTAAAAAGTGTGCAAAGGACATGAACAGAAACTTTTCAAAAGATAATAGACTAATGAGCAACAAACATATGAAAAAATGTTCAACATCTCTAATTATCAGGGAAATGCAAATGAAAACCACAATGAGAAATCATTTAACTTCAGTGAGAATGGCTTATATCAAAAAGTCCCAAAATAACAATTGGCATGGATGCAGAATGAAAGGAACACTTTTAAACTGTAATTATTAACATATCCATCATCTCACATACTTATAATTTTTATGGTATGCATTAATATATATAGTTGTGATCCAAATTAAAATAAAAACTAAGTTAAAGTATCTATTTCCAGCATTACTTCTACAGTTTCATGTTTTTTCAAAACTTTGTGTTATGATTTAATTTCATATTTGTGGGAAAGTTACCAGAATTGTACACATTTTTTTCTGTACAACCTTCCCCCACTTCTCCTATATGCCAAATATTCCATCATATTTTCTACTGTATCTTTTTGACTTATGTTCGTTCTCTCTCTCTCTCTCTCTCTCTCTCTCTCTCATCAAACTCCTCTTTCTATCTCTTCCATTTTCTATTTTTTTGTTTATAAGTCATATGGCAGCAAGTTACAGAGTTGCAGACAGGATATGACTATCCTCTAAAATATCTTTTCAAATACCTTTTTCTGTTCATTTCCCATAGTTTGGTTTAGGTCATGGATATTTTCAAGGAACATCACAGAATCAATGATGTCTTCTTGGTGCCTTAGACCAGGTGAAACATGATATTGATGTGTCTCATTAGTTGTGATTTTTAACCATGATCACTTGCTTAAAGAAATGTCTGTCAATTTTCTCCATGGTAAATTACTACATTTTCTTTTGCAGTCAGTAAGATGTTTGTGGGGAAGTACTTTCAGCTGATATATGAGAGTCCTATTTTTAGTGACTTATCTGTGGTGAAGTATAGTGAAATTTTTGTATGGTTTTTTGTTTGTTAGTATAGAGGGTAGCACAGAAGAATAGTTGTGTGTTCTTTCTTATTTTCTGTTTTATTCTTGCAGGGATGTAAGTTTCCCATGCTCTTTCTTTTTCTTTTTATTACATAGTTTCCCAAGGCACTTTTTTAATATACTTTTCTCCCCTTAAGTATTATCTCTGCTGGCTTAGAGGCTATAAAATATAATTTATTCCTATAGTGCTTATATAATATCTTTAAAATGTATATTTTAGTAGACTTTCTAGAAGTTTAAAATGTCTGAGTCTCTACCCTTTTCTTTTTCATATCTCTTAGTATACTTGAACTGGCACCAGAAAACCTCAGGCACATACCTCTAATATCTCTTTCTTTTTATAGAGTCCACCGTGTTTACTTATTTTAAAATTACAAACAAAAAGTTAATATGTGGTCAAAGTCATTTAACTCTTACTTTTCTATGCCTTAATGAATTCATGTACCCAATATTGTTCTTTGCACTTGCTTTTGTAGTCACTTGATGAAATCATTTTTAATAATACTTTTAGTAGTATATGACTGTGGATGGGCAGGCTCTCTGTGTCTCTGCATATCTGAGAATGTTTTCATTTTGCCTAGAGTGAATCCAATTTCTGATTCTTGTATTTCCTCATGTAATTCTGGCTTGCAGCTTTATCATGTGTGTATTTCTATATATTTGTTTTGAGTCTCTTTTATCTTGTCATCCTTCTCTAACTCTTGTCTTATTTCTTGAAGATTGGATTCACTGTGAGCCCCAAGGGTCTAGTTCAAAACTTTGAGTCAGCTCGTGACATCTGAAATCCAATCATTCTGCCGGTGTGCACTTGACTCAAGTACTGATCGGAAGGCTGTGTCTGCCTTTCATCTTCCTTAGGCAACACACTTCAAGGACCCATGTTCTCAGGCAGCAGAAGGAAAGTATTTTCAGACTCTACATGAACCAAACAACCACCTCTCCCTGTGTTCACTTTGGCAGAAGCCCAGAATTTCCCATGGAATACACTTAGTCCCCAACTCCTGAATGATAAACAGCTCATCTTCTGTTGCTTACTTCCAGACCCAGAACCCAGAACCCAGAGGTCTGCTGTCTCATTCTTTTCTTACATTTTGCACATCTCACTTTTTTTGGTCTAGAAAAAAACATTTCTCTTATTTTTCAGTGTGTACATTAACATTTAGTTTTTTATGTATTTTATATTATAGAACAAGTATTTGCTTCAGATCAGATATTCATAGGGTTTCTTGAATGTTTTTATAAACTGACCTCTGAATGTTTTCTGAAACTAGACAAATTCTTCCTAGAAAGAAATTCACATAAGCATGGACAAACACATGTGCACGCACACACACACACACACACACACACAAACACATTTTGTATAACATATAAGGGTTTACAAAACATAAAATAATCACATAAAAATTAACCAAAACAAATTATAACTAATATAGGTACTACCAGAATAATGATTTTGGGGAAATATCTGGCTCTCAGTCCAGGGTAATAAGTAACTGATATACACAAGCTAATAAATATAGGAGATAATGAGTAATAATCCAATTCGTATATTTAGATATGTATGTATTCCCCTTAAAGTTTAATTAGTTATTTTACTCTGTGCTAGAAGAGATGTATGGATTAACTAGAAATTGGAAAAATCATTGAAATTAATGAAGTAATTTGACAACAGAAATTTTGTAGTAAATTCTTCAATTTTTTAGGAATGAAACCTGTTCAGAGTCCTTTTATGTCTGGCTAGGCTCATGTTTGGCTCATAAATAAATTTATATTGCTTTTGGTAGCCTACAGAAACTGTTTTATTGTCTTTTAACTTACACTACAGAAAAATCATCCAACCATTCACACATTAATTCATTAAACAGGTATTTATAAAATATTACTATGAACTAGTCACTGGAGATTCAGTATTTGACAAAATATTGCTGCTACCATAATACAATGTAATGGAGGAGAAAAACATAAACACAAATGTATACATGTACACATACATATAAAATTATATATAATATTGGAATCAATGTTATGAAGTAATGTAAGCAGGATATAAAGATAAAGAATGATGGAGAGATTTGATTTTACCATAGAATTTTCAGGCAACTCTCTGATAGATATTTCCAGAGAGTAACAAACAATTAAGGAAAAAGAATGATGGGGCCATTTTGTGGAGTAATCTTCTATCTATAGAGAAAATAAAATGCAATTTCTTGGAGGAAAGAGCATGGCTGAAGTGTTGCAGACACCATGGGGAAGCCCTAGGCTTGCATGGACTGGGTGAAGAGGCTAATAGTAGAAGATTATATCAAAAAGGGAGGAGGAACTAGATCATGTCAAGAAATATAAATCAAATTGGGATATTTATATCTTAATATGAGTGACATAAAATCCATGGATGGTTTTGAACATAAAAGTGCCATGATCTGATATAATTTGTATAAGGTGACTCTACTTGCCCCAGAGTGACAAGGTAGGACATAAGGAGCAAGATGGGAACCAAATTATGGCAGTTATGACAAGAGTAGCAGTGGTGAAAGTATAAAGAAATGGTCACATTTCATGGGGATTTAAAAAGTGGAGATGACCAACATTAACTATAATTTTCTCTCTTAAAGAGAGGAGTCAACAATGGCTTTAAGTTGTAATAGATAATCAGAAAAATGTAGTTGACATTGCCTGGAAAGGAACAGACTAGAGTTCAGATGGACAAATGGGTAATAAAGGAATTAAAGTTTAAGTTTGGATACCACAAATTGAATATTTTTTTCAGGTGTGCAAATGGAACTCGTGAGTGGGCAGTAGACGCATGTGTCTGGAGTCAGGGAGAGCGGATGGGACTGGAGATACAAATTTGAGTGTCTATAGGACAGGGATACTCAAAGGCATGGGACAAGATGAGATGACATGAAGGATGGCATCAGATAAAGGCACATTCAGAGCAATGAAACATTAGAGAAGCCAATGCCTGAAGATAAGAAAGATAACACTGAATAAGAAAAGTGGTAAATTTGGGTAGACTCTAAAAATAGTATTAAATTTTAAGTGTGTTTTATTTGGGCTGGGAGCCAAGGAAACTTTAGTAGAGGAGTGAGGAAATGAAAAAGTGTTGGGAAAGAAACCTCTCCTGATAAATTATGAAGCAAGGTACCACTGGAAGACAGATGTGCACTTCAGAGTAATCCCACACAAGGTGCAAGGGAACTAAAGGGCATATCTGTCAACTTGTGTCCCTCATTGATTAAAAATTCCACAAATAAGTTCTTCATTCCCCTACATTGCTGGCCTGCACATTAACAGTCCTCAATGGGACAAATTTCATAAAATAATATCAGTTTCACCAAATTGATCACTAAGATATAATGATGATGGTTTGAGATGTCTCTTTAAAAAATAATGTGTTGCTTGTACAATGCTTCTTGATACTCAGACCAGAGAGAATTCATTTTTGCATGTCTTTACAAAGAGAATATTTAGTAATATAGAGATCTTGATCATCTATTCTATCTCTTGTATAATCAAAAATATATACGGCTGTTCCTTAAGATCATATTGTTTAGGCAGAAAGTATAATGCCAGGATATTTTCAGTAAAAGAAATTTTTTTCACTCAAAATGCAGCAATACGTTTGTAGTCTATTATAAATTAAGAACAATTTTTACAATGTATAGATTTATGGATATTCCATAGACATCTTATATATGTATTTTATTTGAATAAAGCTTTTGGAGTATGGACATTATAGGAAAATCTTTGGTAAATCCAGACCCTCACATTTCACAAATAGCCTAGGGGTGGAGGTTGGTAGCAGAAGGTAGAACGAAGGGCCTTATAGGAAAGTTGGAGAGGCTAATAATTGCATATTACTGACAAGCAATTTATAACAGGCAACACTAAATTCACCAACAATTGTCTCAATGTAGGAGCCTCGTCCTCTGAATAAATGACAGATTTGTAGGGAAATAAAGTGTGTGTGTATGTAATACATACACACATATATATATATACACACACATATAAACATGTGAGTTTTGTCTTATATACATATCTCTTATATATATATGCATAAGCATGTGAGTTTTGTCTTATCATGTATATATGGTAAGAAAATGGTACGACTATAATGCTCTGCCTCCCTTTCCTCTTCCCTCCCTTTGTTCCTTCCATCTATCCTTTCTTTCTTCCTTTCTATCTTTCCTTTCTCTTTAATCCCTTGAATCCTCTCTTCTTTCTGGCTTTTTTCCCTCCCTATCTTCCTTAACAATCTTTCTGCTTGCTACATGTGACATACCGCTTTTGGAACTGGATCAGCTTCTAAGAAACTAAGATCGTCTATAATTTGTCAGAAAAAATATGAATAATGATAAATTAATATAATGGTTTTAATTCCACTTTATAGGTTTTATAAATATTATTTAGAATTTTGAAACAATTACTCTTTGGTAATAATTTTGAAAATAATTTTAGAATGCTTTTAGATTTACAGAAAAATCACCAAGATGCTACACAGCGTTCTCATATACTTCATGCACATTTTCTGCTAATAGAACATCTTACATTAGTATGATACATTTATTACAAGTAGTGAACATATATTGTCACATTGTTTTAAAATAAAGTTAATACTTCATGCAGATTGTTTTAGTTTATACCTAAAGTCCTGTTTCTGTTCCAGGATTCTATCCAAGATGCGACATTACATTTGTCATGTCTCATGAGGCTCCTCTATAGTGTGATAGCTTCTCAGAAATTCTTATTTTTCATTTGAAAATGAACATTTTCATTTGTGTGACATGATGGTCATATATTTCACAGAATGTTGCTCTATTAGAATTTATATGATGTGTTTTTCATAATTGGATTGAGATTATGGGGTTTTGAGAGGTAAAAAAAGTAAAGTGCCAATATTGTGACATCATATGAGTATTTATTATTAACATGATTTATGGTTATTAATGTTGATGTGGATCAATGGCTGAGACCATGTTTGTCAGTTTCTCCACTGTGAAATTATTCTATTTTTCTCTTTTTTATATTGTACACTTTAGAAGGAAGTCATTATGCATAACTCACTGTTAAGAAGTTGGTGATCATGTTCCATCTCTTTGAGTGTGGAATGTCTACATATATTATTTGAAATTCTTCCACATGGGAGATTTGTCTTTATTTATTTATTTATTCATTCATTCATTCATGTATCCATCCATCTTATCAATATGGGCTCATGGCTATTTATCTTAGAGTTCAGGTTATAATATGCTATAGACTGAATGTTTGTGTTCCCTCAAAATTCATATGTTGAAATCCGGCCCCGAAGTGAACATATTAGGAGGTGGGATTTTGGGGAAATGAAGATGGTATGCGGACAGAGTCCTCATGATGGGAGTAATGCTCTTCACAAAGAGTTCTTAAGAGAGTTCCCTTATCCTCTTCTTCCATGGGAGGTTAAAGCTTGGACTTCCCATACAATATTGACTAGCAGTAGTGAAGGAGGACATTCAGGACTTGTTCCTGATCTTAGAGGGGAACATTCCCATTTTTTTATGATTAAGTACAATGTAGCTTAAGGGTTTATTTCAAATTTTTTACATTTTTTTTTAAATTTAAATTATTATGGGTACATAATGGTTGTATATATTTATAGGGTACTGGTGATGTTTTCATAGAGGCATACAATGTGAATTAATTAAACCAGGGTATTTGGGGTACAATCACTTCAGGAATTTATCATTTCTTTCTGTTAGGAACCTTCTAATTCTACTCCTTTAGTTATTTTAAAGTATATCCTAAGTTATTGATTATAGTTTCTGTTGTTCTATCAAATATTATTCATTATATGTAACTATCTAAATATATTTTTGCACACATTAACTTTATCTATCCCCCCTCCCCAGTACTCTTCTCTGACTCTGGTAGTCATCACTCTATGCCCATGAGATCAATTGTTTTTAATATTTAGCTCTCACACATGAGTGAGTATGTGGCAGTTTTGTCTTTCTGTTCTTGGTTTATTTCACTTAACATGATGTTCTCTGGTTCCCTGTTGTTGCAGGTGGCAGTATTTCATTCTTTTATGGCTGTATAATATTCCACTGTGTATATTCATCACAGTTTCTTTATCCATTAATCCACTGGCTGTAGTAACCAAAACATCTTGGAACTGGCATAAAAACAGACTCATATACCAATGGAACATAATAGAGAATCAAGAAATAAATCCACACATCTATAGTGATCCTATCTTCAACAAAGTTGACAAGAACATATGGTGGAGAAAGGACAGTCTTATTAATAAATTGTGCTGGGAAAACTGGATATCCATATGCAGAAGAATGAAGCTATGCCTTATATCTCACCATACACAAAAATCAAATTAAAATGGATTAAAAACTTAAATCTAAGACATGAAACTATGAAACCACTAAAAGGAAATTCTAGGGAAAGGCTCTAGGACATTGGTCTGTGCAAGGACATCTCGAGTGATACCCCCAAAGCACAGGCAACCAAAGCAAAATTGAACAAATGGGATCACGCCAAGCTAAAAAGCTTCTGCACAGCAAAAGAAACAATCAAGGAAGTGAAGAGACAACATATAGAAAGGGAGAAAATATTTGCAAACTACCTGTCTGACGAGGGATTAATAACTAGAACACATAAAGAGCTCCAGCTACTCAATAGGATAAAATTAAATAATCTGATTTTACAAAAAGGCAAAAGATCTACATAGACATTCCTCAAAAGAAGACAAACAAATGGTCAACAGATATATGAAAAAGTGCTCAACATCATTAGTCATCAGAGAAATGTAAATTAAAAGTAAAATAAGATATCATCCCACTCCAGTTAGAATAGCTTTTATCTAAAAGGCAGGCAATAACAAATGCTGATGAAGATGTGGAGAAAGGAGAACCCTCATCCACTGTTGGTGGGAGTGTAAATTAGTGCAACCCCCATGGAGAGAGGTATGGAGGCTCCTCAAAAAACTAAAAATAGAACTACCATATGACCCAGCAACCTGCCCCCTCCCCCGCTGGTAATATTACAAAACAAGGAAATTCAATATATTGAAATGATATCTGCACTCCCATGTTTATTGCCACAGTATTCACAACAGCTAATGTTAAGAGTTTTTTTTAGATCTTCTTTATCAAGTTGATAAAGTTCCCTTCTATTCCTAAAGCGTTTGAAATTTTTTTATCATAAATGGCTCTGTGAATTTTTCAAAGGTTTTTCTTTTGTGTCAAATACTATGATTACATGATTTTTCTTCTTTATTCAGTTGGCATGTGGATTGCATTGGTTGATATTCAAATGTTGCATCTGTCTTGCATGCCTCGAAAAATTCCCACTTGGTTGTGTTGTATAATCATCTTAAATCATTGTTGCATTTGCTAATATTATTGGTCTCTAGTTTTCTTGTGATATCTTCATCTTCTATATTTTGGAAGAGTTTGTGAAGATTTGTATTAATTATTCTTTAGCAATTTAGTAGAATTCATCAGGGAAACCATCTGGTCCTGGGATTTTCTCTGTATGAAGTTTTTTGATTATTATTTCAATCTCATTACTTGTTATATAGGTCTATTCAGATTTTCATTTTCTTGTTGAGTCAGTTTTGGTAGTTTGTGTCTTGCTGGGAATTTGTCCATTTTTTCAAGTTTATATAACTTGTTGGCATGCAGTTGTTCATATAATTTCCTAATAATTCTCTTAATTTATGTATGGTAAGTAGTAACATATACTCTTTTTCTGCTGACTTCCATAAGTTTTTTCATATCCCCTTTTTATTTCAATAGATTTAGAGGTAAAAGTGTTTTTTGGTTACATGAATGAATTGTATAATAGTGAAGTTTGGGCTTGTAGTGTACCCATCACCAGAAATAGTATACATTGCACCCAATAGGTAATTTTTCATTCCTCGCCATCCTTCAGAATAATTGTGGAATCCTTCTGAGTCTCCAGTGTCCATTGTACCACTCTGTATGCCCCTATGTACCCATAGCTTAGCTCTCACTTACATGTAAGAACATGTGACATTGGATTTTTGTTCCTAAATCACTTCACTTAGGATAATAGTCTCCAGTTGCTGCAAAAGACATCATTTCACTTTTTTTTAATAGATGAGTAGTGCTTCTCTACTGCTGTAACTGCTTACTGCTTAAGTGCCGTGTATCCTTAACAGGGCAAGATTGTGATTTTCCCAACCATTCTACAGATAACATTGCTATTGTAAAACCTAAGACTGGTCTTTGCGATATCATCCAGATTCTGCTTTCAGGAGGACCCACTGATGTCAACCAGACCAGTGGCCCTGTGTGGGAATCAATCGAAAAAGTCTTGTGAGCCCCTACCCAGGAACTCCTGCTTACCAAGAAGACAATTTCTGGTTCCCAACCCTATGAATTCATTCCCAATCAGTAAACCAAATTAACTTCCTTTCCTTTGGTTCATCAAACCACCTTTAAAAATCTTAACCCCCATATTCTTGGGGAGATGGATTTGAGAAATTTCTCCCATCTGCTCACCTGGTTCCTTGTGATATTAAACTTTCTCTCTGCTGCAACCCCTGCTGTCTTGGTATATTGACCTTGATCTAAGCTGTGGGCAAGGGACCCAGTTCGGTGTGGTGGTAACATTTTTACAAAAGATCAGTCTTTTAAAATTGAGAATGACTTGTGGTGCTTTAACTCATTTTTAATGTCATGTCACAGGTACCCAGAGAAGATAAATGACTCTCCCCAAAATACACAGCTAATTAGTAGCAAAAATCAATTAAAATGCAGCCTCCAGATTCAAAGTTTAGTGCTCTCCTGTCATTGTTTACAACAAATTACCTACAATTAATGAGGCCTCATGGCAGTCATGTGTACCTCAGCATCACCATACGTAACAACCACTTTCTCTAATTGTAGTAACTGAGTAGAGGTTCCCAAGACTCTTTTACAGCTATTGATGAGACACATTTATTTGTTCTAGAAGAAATTTAGGTCAATCCACTAAGTATAAGCTTTATGCTCATTCTTCTTATATGTTTGATATTATCTCTACTCAGAAAAATCTAACCAGAGAAATGTGTAGGGATTTATAAACCAGAAATTAGGTGTATTGTTTGTGAGTATTGCTACTAAGGAAAAATAGAAAAGGATAATTAATACTACACATCAATGCTATACACTAATCTAGCATTATGGGATCTCTTACATTAAGGTAATATGGCAACCTGTTTCACATAGGTTCAAAAATTGAAGGGTACACTCAATTTTATGGAACACACACACACACACACACACCCATATATGTATAATTTCTTATAAGATTTTTTCATGAAACAGACTATTTTAGAAATATTTATAATTTTAAAACAACTACAGCAATTGCATTTATTCATATATTTTACTGTAAAAAAATAAAACTAGCTTTATTCTCAAATATGTCACTTAATGATTTCACTCATCAAACTATTAAGAGAGCAAAGTGTGATTGTCACTGACTAATCATATGATTAAAATGGTAAAAGCACATTCAATTAAAATTCCACTTGCCTTGTTTATAACTGTGCATTTTTATTATGAAAAAAATTAACTTTTTATATAAGAAATGTATACCTGTGAGAAAAGCATCCACCTCATTGCAGTACTCAGTTTTGACACTCTTTCTATCATAGGTGGTAGACTACTGGCAGTAATTACTTCTGCTTAATTAGTCCTACTATGTTTTAATCATTTTCTAATTTAAGCTCTTCTTTTCTTTTCAGTTTTATCATCATACAGTTTCATTTTAGTCTTCTGGTCCATTTGCTTTCTCTCAGGCTCATTAGGATTTTGCTGAAATCTCATTGGTATTCTTAACGCATGTGTTCACCTCTGTCTTAATTTTGGTGATTTGAACATACTTGTTAATAATCCTTCAAATAGTACACTCAAGTCCTTGATCTTCTCTCCTGTGATAAATCTGTTTTTCATCTTCCATTGGCCAATCACAATCAATTAGCTTCGCTATAGATAACTATTACTGCTCCATTACCTTAATATTAATTTTTACAAAAACTACCACTTCTTATGTTTCATGTCATGCATCCAATATTCCAGCCTCCAAAATCTTTGAACTCCTCCATAACAGGATTGTCAGATGCAGAAAAAAATAAAATAGAATAACCAAACCCAAAAGAAAACCACCAGCTATGTTTGAACTTCAAATAAACAACAGATAATTCTTAGTATATCTCATGCAATATTTGGTATATATTTATTTTAAAAGTCATTGTGCTAGCTCTCTGGGAGGCCGAGGTGGGCGGATCGTTTGAGCTCAGGAGTTCGAAACCAGCCTGAGCAAGAGCGAGACCCCATCTCTACTAAAAAATAGAAAGAAATTAATTGGCCAACTAAAATATAGAAAAAATTAGCCGGGCATGGTGGCGCATGCTTGTAGTCCCAGCTATTCGGGAGGCTGAGGCAGAAGGATCGCCTGAGCCCAGGAGTTTGAGGTTGCTGTGAGCGAGGCTGATGCCACGGCACTCTAGCTGGGGCAACAAGAGTGAGACCCTGTCTCAAAAAAAAAAAAAAAAAGTCATTGTGTATTTATCTGAAATTCAAATTTAACTAGGTACCATGTGTTTTATCTGGTAACCTTACTCCAGAATCAAGAAATCCATTAATCCATCTACTTTTCAAAGGCCAAACCACTGTCATATCACCTTGTCTTTCTTTATCCAAATGAACTTTCATGGTCTGTCATGAGATTTACTTACTAAAAAACATTCAGTTCTATGTTTCCAGGTGTTTGAGGCATAAAACTTCAATCCTGGTCAATTCAATTCTCCATGTGCTCCTAAGCCAGCACAGCTGAACGTGGTTAACGATATGATTTCAATTCATGACGACCACTTTCAGGTGAGCCCTTGATGCTTCACAGATACCATACATTTCCCTGATCTAATTACACTTACATTATCTAAACCTCTTCTCCCATCCTCATTATCAGCTGGTGATCTTTATTCCAATATCATTAAGAAAACAAGAGAAATCAATAAAAAAAAATTTCTGTGAAGTCATGTCATTTCATATACTCACCTACCTGCACCTGCTCCTATATACTTCACCTTCAGGGCTTTTTTTTATTATTATTCTAGCTTGGCTGTCCATCATTCCATAAATGGTTATTTTTTCCATATTTACTCTATAACTCATCTCTTCTTGTACTCAGAGCATATTGCTCTGGGAATTGTGTTTTCTGCTTAGATCACCCCTGCATCTCTTTCTCTACAGAATCATTTCTATCAGCAAGCAAACAACATGTTTTCATCTCTTCAATCACAAACAATCATCATAAAACGTTCCCTCTTTGTTCCTCACCCCACATAGCGCATGACATTTTTTTGCCCCATTTTTACAGAAAAATCCCTATCAGGGTTGTTTACATTTGTTGTCTTCACTTTTTTCCTCTTCCTTTCCTTAAACTCATTTTGGGCAAGCTTCCTCCTGAACCACCATTCTGATACTGCTCTATTCAAAGTCACTAATGATATTCACCTTTCCAGTCAAATAAGCAATTACCACTACTTGCACTCCTTGACCACTCAGCAGAGTTTGATGTGGCCGATTGTTCCCCAATCGTTGGGAAAACTCTCTTCACTTGCTTTCTAGAGTGACATCCACACTTGGTTTACCCTGTGTCTTGCAGCTCATTTCTTCTCCCTTTCCATGATTCTCTTCCTCTTGCTGGGCTGTTAATAATGGATGAGTCTATGGCTCATTCTTGGCCTTCTTCTTTGTCTCTCTCTAGCCATCCCCATGGCAATTCCATCCATGTCGTCGCTGAGAACTCTTAAACGGAAAGGCTTGGTCTCTTCCATAAAGTCCAGACGAGTTTATCCGACTAATGAATTGACACCCCCACTTGAATATGTAAGCATTTAACACTAAAGATGCCTAAAATTAAAATCTTACCATTCCTTCTATATACCAACTACCAAAATCTGTATTTTTCATAGTTTTTGCCATGTCAGTTAATTCAACTCCATCATCCCAGTTCCTCAGGTTACATCCAAGTAATCAGCAAGTCTTCTCAGTTATAGCATCAAAACATTTTTTCATTCAATAATCTCATAACTTCTTACCAACTCTAGTACCACCATTCTAGAATAAAACACCGTCTCTCTAACCAGTTTATTACAATAGCCTCCCAACTGTTTCCTTGTGTCTATCCTTGCCAGCTATACCACGGGCAGATCATAATCACAGCCTTGATCCAAAGCCATAAATGGCTTTTGAAAGCTAATATCATTACAATTCCTCATAGACAAAAGCATCTATAGCTCCTCATTGGAACTAGTACTCTGCTATTTGTCTTTATTCACTTTAACCATGCCATATTCCTCATTATTCTTTAAGATTATTATACATTACCTCTACTGAAAAGACACCACTAGCCAGAATGATATTCCTATAGCTATCTCCATGTTTTGTTTTGTTTTTTCAACAGGCACCTTCTTGGTGTGGCCTTGCACGATCAGCCTGTTTAAAATTTTACTGCCATCTCACACAACCTACCCTTCATTGCTCATTTATTTTCTTTAGACTGAACTAACCAACAACCAAACAATACAACTTAGGATATTCATTCCAGTTTATTAAAAAAAATATAATGGCCAATAGATTTTACTTCCTGGGGAGGAAAAAAGGGGCAATTTTTATTTATATAAGAGTGCTTCAGATCTCTTAATATAGATATGAATCTTTCTTATTTACTCCCATCCCCCTGAAAAAATAGGTATTTTCTTATGTAGATAAAAGAACTTCCCCCTCGTCTTTTCCTTATTTGGTATAATTTAATCAACATTAGCACTTTTTCTGGATATAATTAGATTATAAATTTCCTTTTCAATGAGGATTATTCCAAATTGCAAATAACTCTTTTAGATGTCTTTGAAATAGTCCATAATGTCATGGTGATTTCTCTTGCTACAAAAAAAAAAAAAAGTATGCTCTTCGATTTTAATTGAAAGTTCATCTATGCAGTAACCTCCCTTGCCAATTCAGCCAATATGTCTTGTCTTCTGCCCACAAATAAATGAGGAATTAATGAAAATCTTGATAAGTCACTTTAAATTTAAATGTAACTTTTATGTATAAAAGTTGTAGTTGCTGTTTTCTGAACTTCTGGTTGCTGAATTTCTCTTAAATCCCTTTGTATGTACAATAAAAGAGATTGTATGGTTTTAATACATCTATTTATAATATAATTCTCACTAGGTTTTTATCACATTTGACCATTTTATACAAAAACAAAAAATTCTGAATTTAAGTCTCCAAATATTGTAGCACAGAACAGTGCAGAGTTGCCAATGCTATTGTCGGGTTAAATGTATTCATGAGCTTAGTGATGCTTTCTAGTCTCATTTTAGCTTAAAAATATTTCAAGGTCATATTAAAATATTGAATGTAATATATTCATCATGTATTTTCTTTTTTAACAAGCAAGTTGTTTAAAATAAATCAGAAATCAACAAGAATGTATGAATCTATTACCTGCTTAGCAACATAGAAAGGGCCATATAAATATAGAAGATATTATATGTTATTAAAGAATATAAAACATCTTTCATAACAATAACAGCTCTTAAGCAATAAGAATGCTGCATTCTAGTACTTCTGGGTATTTGAGGACCAAATATAAAAAACATATGAAATATTTCTGGAAAACTACAAGGACTTTTGTAAGTAAAGAGAGATTGTGCATAGATTGCTGTGCTATTAGATCTAAATGGAATTACTAGTCTTGATATCAGCACAAAATAGCTATTTCATTTAACATTTTCATTCATTTTGCCATATATGTTATGCCCATTGCCAGCATATTTCATTAAGTCAAGTTTCCTGTTGCAAAAATGTCAACCAGGAAAAAATTTTAAAAGGTCAAAATGTACTATGAATAAAGATCGGTACATTAATGTTGTGGTGTAGTGAATCCCTTTACAAAATGTAAAGTCTTAAATAAGAAATGCATAATTCTTGTCCATTTCAAATGCCTCAGAAGGGGGAAGCTGAGGATAGGCTCATAAATTAATGAAAATAGACCCACTTTTCTTCACTATGTAGTTGAAATTTGATAATAATCTATTTCTCAGTCTCTTCTTCATTTTATGTTCTTTATGTGTAACTACAACACAAATTTTAAACTTTGGGAAAAACAAGTAATATACAATTGATAACATTTCATTATTTATTGGTTAAAATGAAAGAAGAGTCTTTTGCTGTTCTATAGCATTTATATCAACATCAAGTCTTTTTTTAATTTTTTTATTTTTTTATTTCAGCATATTATGGGGGTACAAATA
>VBSM01003039.1:22651230-22666637 GCA_008086735.1 Cheirogaleus medius
AAAAAAAAAAAACGCTCGGATTACTGTCCAAGTGTAATTACTGAGATTTATAGAAGCAGCTTTGTCTTCTTCACAAATAAATGAGGAATTAGTGTGAAAAAGGTACTTAAACACATAAATTGTAAAGAAGAATTTATTTATATCTGGATAATAAATAGTGATCTTTTTCTTCCTCTCTTACTGCGTTTGTCTTCCTTCTTCCCTTACTCTCCTTTTTACCATTTTGTGTAGAGACATCTATGAGAATCTGATGAAAGGCCCTTATTCTACTCAGAAATAAAGATATGAAAACTTTTTCTAGACATGAAAAACTATTTGGTACCCATTTATAGATTTCTACAACTCTCACAGTTAAAATATTTGGACCTAGAGTTATATACTAAATTTTAAATCAGTTAGTGAACTACTCAATTAATATGCAATAAATGAATAATGAGAATAATGGATATATTTTTATAAAATGAGCAGAGTATATAAAAATACTGATATCCTTTCAGAATTCAAAAGCATATGATGCTGTATAAAATCTGGCCATTTTATCATTTTAGTGAAAGTATCTACTATGTAGCATAGTTGCTAGTGAAGTCAATGAAGGGATATTAAAGTTACCTTATTTATATATGAATACTATATTTCTTATACTTCATGTCAATTACCAAAATTTTGCCTGAAAATTTAAAACAATAAATCTTCATGACCAATATGATTTCATATGTCCATATCTTGATTTAGATATCTTTATTGATATATTTATATTTGGGATAAATAGAAGGTTTTAGAATCTGATAATTATGTTTTCAAATAATATTAATTTGAGATGAATTTATTTAGAAACATGGAGGACATGAAGAAAAGTCAATAAAGATGTTTAAAATCATAATTAATTAGACAAAGCATGCTTATGTGTTTATTCTAACATTCCTTGGAGTTTTTCATCAACTAAAGTATTGATAAATAAAATAGCTTCCTCCACATAGTTATCATAAGCAATGACTTAAATGTCAGGAATAAAAATGGTGAAACACATACCATATGTACATATACACATATAACTATATGTACATATATAGTCATATAGACATTGTTGATACAACAGAAACCTGTGAAAGAATTGTCACAATTAATGTCTCTTGAAATACTAATTTCATTCTGATAAATAGGCACTGATCTAAATTCAAACTCCAGATTTTGAACTTTGGTACCGAAAAGAAGTTTAAAACTGGACTCTTAAAATTCTGGAATCTTGTAATCCAAATACATTGATATAAAGTTCAAAAACTTTCATATCAGTTATGTATTCATGGATCATTATTTATAAAACATAAAATAAGTCAAATCTGAATCCCAAATTATTTTTGGATAAAATAAAGCCTAATGAAATGCATATATAAAAAAAAAGTATCATAAATATTAAATTAATAATGGATCATCTAAAATAAAATTCTCTTTTATTAAAAGTATATAAAATGCTGTTATATAAAATTAATTTAAAATTTACTTTTCTGTTTATTAATTGGAAGCATAGCATATTTGAGGATAAATTAGGATAATATAAAGATGTTGGGATATTCTAAATTTAGAAATGTCTTGGTTTTCCAGAATGCTTATGAAAGGATGTTTAGGTGTGACATTTGACCAGAGTACCTTCTTACAAATAGAAAATGGTGTTTGGATTTGTACGTTGGGTCTAGAAAAAACAAAGTAGGTGAACCTACAACTAAGTCACTACTTCTAGTTAAGGATAACTAGCTCATTCAACCAAATTGACTTCAACTTTTCAAAACAAAAATCTTCAAGTTTAAATAATAATTTAATTCTTAAAATATAGCCAACCATCTTCAAGAAATAGTCCAATCCCCTATCCAATGACAATGTATATCCAATAACTTCTGTCACGACACTTAAAACGGCCAATGGAGCTATAAATTTGAAAAACTTAGGGACAATTGCATCAGATTAATAGAGGTGTAAGGAAAATTGGAAGGGCTTTTAGACTTCAGTTAGAGATTTTAGTTGTGATATCAAGAAAGCCATATATGAAACAAAATAAATTAAACAAATATGAGGGAATAATTAAATGCAGAAAAAGACCAACATGTGTAAAAAAAGAAATATAAATATGGTACACTCCATAATTTAAATGAAAAACCAGTTTACATGAACTCTAAACATTCAAACATTTAATAATCATGTAACTAACTGTAATCTGTCTCTAGATCTATTTATATATCTCTCTATTTATAAAAAAGAGAAAGTAAATTATATACTATATAATTAGCTTAATAAAAGAGAGGATATGTAATACAGATTTGTGTAAAAGATCTAAATCTCAATGTTTTTTACTCACCAGATACTGTGTAAACTTGAAATTTATATAAAAATAATAGTATTAGCATGTTATTTAGAAAATTTATAATTTTATGTATATTTAAGATTTTAAACTATACATATTTATCATGATTATATATTTAATATTTATATAAATATATATATTTATACCATAGACTCTGATAATTTAGAGGATAGAAGCTAAGAAGTATAGATTTAATGATAAATTTGTAGAATTTCTTGATTTGAAACTGTACAAAATGATAATGATAAAAATAATGTTAAAAATAATATATTCAAAGTCTTTTAAAAGAAAATTTTGTGAATAAAATAACATTTTTATATGAAATAATTTTCTTTTTAGAATTATAAACTGGACAATGAACATTTTGTCACATATTTGCATTTACCCTTCGATCCTTACAGTAATTTCATACAGCAATATTATCTATGTAATAGTTTATAAAAGGAGACACATATAATATAAAATAATATAAAACCAAAATTTGAAAGACATGGAGGCTCAGACTTGGCTGTATAAAAGTATTGAAAACCTATATGAACAATTCAGAAATTATGAAATGATCATGGCAGGTACAAGGACAGTAACAATACAAAAGGAAAAGGAAGTATAAATTCCCTTTGAAAAGAAAAATAAACCACATTTTGGGTAAAATCCAATGATCTTAAAAACAAATGTTGAGAAGGCAGAACTCTACAGAAACCAAGCCGGATATAAACCAAAGGGAGATCACAAAGAAGCCCAGTAGCCCAGGAGAAATCTACACTGAGGTCCTGAGCATGTAACCTAAAGGCATAGCCCAGCTGTCAGAAACTAAAGTGAGATAGCAGCTATCAGGGGAAAGTAGAATTTACATAACAAATATGCTCAAGAAAGAAAAAAAAAACAATACCCAAATAGAGTAGTGAATAAGTACATATACAAACACAGAGACACCAGAAGCAGTAGGAGCAGCAAATACCAAAACAAAGACAACATAAAAATGTAATATACTAAATTTGAATGCAAGAAAATTGCCTCAGAGAAAAGTACCATCCACAGTGGGAAATTTGCAGAAGATTGGAAAGTAATATTGCCATTCTATGTCCTTCACAACTTTGAGTAGACAAAGATGGAACTCAAAACATAGACAAAGTTAGAAGTGCTAACGGCATATAGCAAATATTACTGGGCAAGATGATTATCACTCTTAAAAATGTATGTGATAAAACTGCACTTAAATTCATCAACTATAGTTGGACTATTTCATATATAAATCTCCAAACTAATTTATAGGTCAGTGTTGACTACGACACTATAATTTTTAGGTTAGAAAGAGTAGCATCCAACAAAGAGTCAGCAACACTTTGGCACATAAGGCTACAAATTAAGTACCATATACTTCCTATATGAGCATTTTTTTAAACTCATGGATCTATGGCAATCCATATGCTATACAGCTATGTGTTAGATGTATTTAAGAGCAGAGTCAAGTGAAGAGAAGAGCAAGGCTATTTGGTGTTATGTAAACTAATTATAATTCTTATTCCATATCTAGTCACTTAAGCCACACTCTGGTCATTTATTTTCAATGTATGCCATTTGCTATAGTTAGGGACAGGGTTGTATTCTGTTAAACAAATTGCAACACAGGCCATGTGACTACCAGCACAATTTCTAGAGACTTGGAAATGAAAAATCCTTAGTCCACTGCATAAAAGAACAGCAGTTTTGGTTTACTGCCACACTGCATGTTCCTTGAAAACCTCATTCTTTTGCTGCAGTCTCTGACCTTTTTGACACCATGAACTGGGCTCATGGAAAACAATTATTCCACAACTGGTGGGGTGGCAGGGGAACAAAGCTCAGGTGGTCTTGCAAGCATGGCGATTAGCCATAAATAGTGATGAAGCTAAATTTCTTCTTTGTATACAAAACTTAGTTTTGTAGGGTACAAGATTCTAGGCTGAGTATTATCCTGTTTAAAAGAGTGAGAATGGGGCCACAGTCTCTCCTTTCTTGTAAGGTTTCAGTAGAGAATCCTGGCATTATTTGGATTGGCTTTCCTTTGTATGTTACTTGTTTTTTTCTCCTTATTGCTGGTAGAAGGGCCTCTTTAGTTGATATTTTGGTCAGTCTGATGACTGCATGTCGTGTTGCATTCCTGTTTGCATTAAATTTTGTGGGGGTCCTTTGAGCTTCTTATACCTGGATATCTAGATTTTTAGCAAGGCCTGGGAAATTTTCCTCTATTATATCTTCAAATAGCTTAACCAACCCTTGTGTGTTTTCTTCTTTACCTTCTGGTAACCCTATAACCCTCACATTAGGTTTCTTCATATAATCCCACATTTCTTGTAGGCTTTGCTCTTTTTTCTTATTTCTATCTCTGTGACTGATTTATTTAATTGGAAGGTGTTATCTTCAATCTCTGAGTTTCTTTTTTTCTTCTGTGAAAGCAATATGGAGATACCTTAAAGCGATACAAGTGGATTTACCATTTGACCCAGCAATGGAAAATAAGCACCACATGTACTCACCAACAAATTGGTTTCACTGATCAACACCTAAGTGGACATATAGGAATAACATTTATAGGACGTTGGGCAGGTGGGAGGGGGAGGAGGGATGGACATATACATACATAATAAATATGATGCACACTGTCTGGGGGATGGACACGCTTGAAGCTCTGGCTTGAGGGGGAAGGGGGGCCAAAAGCAATATATGTAACCTTAACATTTGTACCCACATAACATGCTGAAATTAAAAAAAATAGTGATGAAGCTTTGCTCCCTAGCCTCACCTTCTGCTGTGCATCCCCCCAATTTTCATGGAAGACAATTTTTCTGCAGGGCAGGGGCTGGGGTCGGGTGTGGTAGTGCTCTGTGGCCTGGTAGATACTGGGGGTTGGTGACAGCACTACAGGGTGAAGTTATGTCAATTTACATTAATTCTAAATGAGAAAGAGACAGAGACAAAGAAACAGAGAGATTGACTAAATAATTAACAAAGTATATAATAAAAGAAAGAAATTATTATGGTTAAAAATAAAGTAATAAAATCATTTTTAATTAACTCAGGAAACTAAATAAAATGGTCAAGTAGTTGAAAACATATATAGTGGTATTTTCAAAGAAAAATATAAGATACATTGAAATTTAAAGGAAAGAGAAACAAATTGTTTTCAGATAGTATGATCTTCTACATAGAAACTATAAAAGAATCAAAATATAACTTTTAAGAGCCAGTAAAAACATTCAAAATGTAAAGCTGGTCAAAACATTTATCTATACCAGCAATATTAAACTAGATAAAAGTACTCTTAATAGTAGCAGCAATTATTAAATAGCTTTAAGAATAAACCTAACTAATACCAATACCTTAACAGAAAAATTAAATCTTATTAAAGGACAATAATAAGATCTGAATATGCAGATCTATACTACAGTCAATTCTGGAACACTTTATATTCTGCCCTTAAATTTATAAATAAAATATAATCCAAATTCAAATTGATTAAAGAAATAGTGCTTGAAAGAACAAAGAGCCTCAAATAGCTTCACCCTCTTTAGTATTAAAGTGCAACCCTTTAGTAGAAAGACAAAAGGGACACAGTAGAGAAAAATAGAAATTTCCAAAATATTAATATGAAAGAAATGACTTTACAAATCAATGAGTAAGGACTCTTTGCTAAATGAATCAGGAGTTTAAAAGAGTGACTCTGAATATGGAAAAAAACTCAATGTGGACCCATTTCCATTATTAAATCAATGTGTGGGCTGGGGGAAGTGCCAGATGAATTCAAAGATCCTGTAAGCAATAAATCTAATAGGAAAATATCTTGTAACCTAATGATGGGGATAATTTCTTTAAATAAGGCCCCCATAGGACCAAGATTATAAAAAATTGGCAGAGATTAAAATTCTTGCTAATTAGTAGAAAAATTATATACTTGAAGAAATTAGTAAAGTCAAAAATTGACAAGAGCTTAATATCTAACGTATACAAGAAATTTAAACAAATTAGTGAGAAAAATGGTGACATTCAAGAAAAAAGGCTTAAAATATGGAATGGACTAAACACAGAAACACAACTCAACATGTTTAGACTTATTTCTAGTTAAATGAAAACATAACAAAACAAAATAATAAGGCAGTTTTCTGTCATAAGATTGCAAAATTAAAAATAAAAGCTGGATAAAACTAAGTGTTGGTGTACAAGTGAGACTTTAGGAATCCTAATATTCTGTTATGGACATAAAAATTAAATATTTATAAGTTAATTATAATGATGTTGTAATTCCATTTCTGAATTCTATCATTTTACAGAATGCTCACACAGAGCTATAGTTCTGTGCATGGGAATAATCACCCTGTTAGCGACAGCACTGGCAATCAGTTGGATTTAATATGATGACCAAATATGTCCATAGTCTCAGCTACCAGGAGGATTGCTTGAACTCAATAGTCTTACCGATAGTGACACTCTGTATCGGAAAAAAAAACAATGCATACACAAACACACATGTGCCCACTTATGTTAAATATGTATCACGCATATATATTAATATATGTATATATATTTGATGACCAAAACTATGGAAAAAGTAAGTAAAACCTCATCTATCATCATTATGGTATGCTCTTCACCAGATAGAAGCCAAAGTCTATACCTGTATAATCATGAACAGATTGTAAAAACGTACTGTTCAGTAAATAATATAAGACATAGCCTGAGATCTTTGTGACAATACCTTTTTAGTACATTAAATCGTATACATGCAATTTAAAACTTTCAATGTCATTCAAGTATATACATATATCTCCAAAAATATATGACTCTAACAGTAAGAATGATTACTTTTTCATTGGAATAGGAAAAAGGAGTTGTAAGGCCTTATAAGGATTGAAGTTTGCAGAAATTAATGATAATGAAAATTTGATATATAAAATATCTTTGTCCTATGGTCAGGCCATAGTTTAGAATAAAATGCATAGATTTAAATGTTAGGAAATTCCACACTTTAAAAGTATGAATTGAGTTTTTATTTTTAGGAGAAAAGTAAAGCTCAGAAAAACCCAAAGAAATTTGAACTGTGGTATTCAAAATGGAGAATCTGTAAATGGGAACTGGAAATAGCTATCAAAGCTCCACGTGTAAGAAATACTAAACCCTTTGCGGGAGGAATATGCCATATTCCTTTATGAGTTTTCTGACAGAATTTTACTGTTAAATAGTATAGAACTTTTGAGAATTATGCTAAAATAACTTATAATTTTCTGTAAAAGTCATAACATATTTTGTATTTCCAAGTATACAAGATTGTAGAAAATTTTGTTGTTTTAATTTTCTTTTAAAATATTCCTTGGGTTATACTTTGGCAAATTGTGGTCTATAAAAATACAAGGACAGTCCAGAAAGTATTTAGCCATGGAATATGAAAAATAGAGGCATTTACTGTAGAAGACACAAGATACAAGATATAAGAAACATTGTACATAGAACAATGATGCCTCAGTCCCCTTTAAAGTAGGCACCTTGGGACCTCACACAGTTCTCACAAAGTCTCTTAACCTAACTGTGTACGTTCAACATTCTCAGATGTTCAGTTTCTCACAGGCCTTCCAGAACATGGATCATTTCTAGAAGATTCTTAACCATCTTTGAAGTGTTTGGTGCCATGCTTTTATTTGCTCTGCACTCATTGCATCGTCCCGAAAGACTTCATAATCATCCGAATAGTTTCCACGTAGGATTGTTGAAGCTTAACTCAAAATTTGATGCATATTCACAACTCTACTTGCTCAGTCATCTTGAATGAGATGGCCACACAGCACACATACTCACTGAAGGGCATCTAGCGCCCCACTGACTAGTACAGTGACGTCATCATTGTTCATGCACGCACATTCCAGTCCACTCTCCTTGGCTGCCAGGTTACACAAATGTCGTGCAAACCATTCTTTTTATATTAACAACGGCTAGATACTTTCTGGACATACCTCATATATTTTAATGAATTTTGGTGGTAGCTATGGACCTTAGAATTTAAAGTGGTATGTTAATAACTTGTAAGAAAAAATTAGCAACCGCGAAAGGATCTTATTTATCAAGATAACCTAAATGCTTATTTGTCAAGATAACCTAAATGGAACCATCAATGCTCCCTTCGGCATTCATTGACTGTTTTTTTCAATGACCGTTTGTATCATTCACTACATGCACCAACTTTTCATTTTAACCATTGTTTCTTACTTACACACATCACTCAAATACCTATAGAGTTATTTTTCATTTTTTAGATTATATATCACAAAATCCTTAGCATACTTCTCTTTATTACCGAGGTGAACTTTACTCATTCATTGCCTTGTCTAACATAACATTGTGTTAATAAAATTAATAAAATTTAAATTTAAATCTAAATAATATATAATGTAAATAATAATTAATTTATAATTTATTGAGTAATTACTAATAGCTTTTATTATGATTATGCTTTTTCACTTCATCAACATAGGATATTTGTTTTTCTAGATACCTGCATCCATTCTTCCTTTCAATGAGTACTGAAAATCATTCCCACTTTAATCACATTTTGAAGATGTATAATATCTATTTTTCATCATGGAGCCGTTTTAGAAAAATCAGTTATCTGAAAAGTTAATCTCCAATGAGAATGATAAGATGACAATATTACATAATTACATTTGAATACTATATTTGAAACATTTTCACATAAATTATATTTATACATTCCTTCAATAACTTAAGAATATTTGAATATTCACTTCTTACCCTCTCAAAGAAATAGAAGTTTTTGGAAGTTTTCTTTTAACTAGCAACCAAATTACCTGTTTCATTTCAAAAGCATCAGTTTCATTTCTGTAGCAAAAGAGATTATATTTAGCACATGATCCCAAACAGTGATTATTGTTCAATAATTACCATTTGTGTGGGATGGTAAGGGATGTGGTGTGGCCACAGCAAGGTTTCCTCCACATGTGCCAGGCTTTTCAGGCTGACCCGCTGTGATACTGTGACACAGATGAGAGCTTTGCCACCTGTGAGCTGTAGGTGTTAGGCAATCACTTAACCTCTTTGAGTTGACTTAGCAGTAAGTGGGCAAAATAGTAATGCAGATGCCAGAGGGTGGTATGAAGATTAAAAGACATCATGCAAAGGCAACACTTACCATAGTAATTGGCCTCAAGAACATTTTTGATATTTATAAGCCATAAAAAGTGATTACCTATTAATTTACACTTAACAAGCCATCAAGATTATCAATTGATCATGCATAGTGTTTATACCAGAAAATAATTTTGTTACATCTCGTAATGCACCTTTGGATAAAGAGAAAATAGTAAAATAAGAAAGGACTTAGAAAATAATTATATCATTAAAATATGTTTAATTCAAACATTTAAAAAATGTATTTTAGAACAATTCTAGTCAATTTGTTCACAAACATCTGAAAAACTCACATGTTTCTGTCCAGAACAACCTAGCATAGATGTCCTTTGGAAATTCAGGTGGAGGCTGTCAAAGTCTTTATGACACATCTGGGAAGAGAAGTAAAATTCAATAAAAGTGACTCAGTAGTCAGTGGCACATCAAACCATTACCAAAACAGTGATAACGGTAGTTTATTTATTTACTTTTGTCAACTGCTTTACAACATGTATTAGGTTTCTCCAAAGAAACTGAATCAGTAGGATATATACATATGCACATATATAAAATGATATTTATTATGGAACTGGCTCACAGGATCATGGAGGCTGAGGAGCCCCATGATTTTGTCTGTAAGCTGGAGAGATAAGCAATGTTGTAATTCAGTTCAAGTCCCAAGGTATGAGAATGAGGAAACCCACTGGTGTAAGTCCCAGTTTGAGGCTGAAAGCCTGAGCTCACTGGTGTAAGTCCTGGTGTTCAAAGGCCTGTTAATCAGAAGCTCTGATGTCCAAGGACAGGAGACCATGGGTACCCAAATTCAAGGAAAAAATTTGCCCTTTCTCCAGCTTTTTGTTCTATCCAGGCCATCGAGAGATTGGATGATGCCATCCAACACTAGTGAAGGTGATCTTCTTTACTGAGCCTACTGATTCAAACCATAATCTCTTCTGTGAACACCCTCCAAGACAGAGCCAGAAATAATGTCTTACCAGCTATCTGGGCCTCCTTTAGTCCAGTTATTTTCACACATAAAATTAACCATCACGTAATATGTTTAATGATTGATTTAATTCTTCTTTGAAAAAGTTAGAAGGAAGGTATTAAATGTTCCCAAAACAAAGAAATGATAAATGTTAGAGAAGATGGTTATACTAATTATCCTGATCTGATCACTATATATTACTTGTATTGAAACATCACTGTATACCTCATAAAAATGTAGAATTATTATATGATTTAAAACATAAAATTAAATAAAAAATAAAGTTTTGAAGCCAAGCTGAGTTTCAGGAATATAAATTACATTCAGTAGTTTCTGTCTTCACCCAGGGCAAACTGTGAAGAAACTGTGAACACATATAAGCAAATTCAGGCTGCTTGGAAACCAGAATTAGATCAGTCTGCTTTTGGCTAAGCCAGTTATTCAGAAAAAGCTTTTGATAGCAGTGACTGATTAATAAGAAGTTATTCAGCAATTATCTATTGAGGTTATGTTTAAGGCACATAAATGATTCTCTTTAGTTTAATTCTATTTAATTAATTTTATTTAATATTTTTAATCAACAGAAATAGAACTTAAAACAGTATTGAGCTATAATTAAGAAACTTGACATATCATACTACTAAAACAAAGGAAAACAATGAATTGCTATTTTAAAGTTGCTTGAAAAAATGTGAACAATTCAAAATAAACCTTATACAAGATAAAATTAGTGGAATGAATGTAGAAACTATAAGAGAGCTGGAAAATGACATAATTATCAGATGTTTAAACAGAACAGGTTTCATATATAGGATGTTATGGTTTCTGGTCTTTTAATGAGCATCTATTCTTAAACAGTGAATAATAATAGGTATATCAAGCAAACATATAAGCTAGGAAAAGAAGGATTGACTTTGTGAGCTTGTGGAGCACTACCTAGACCTGATAGGAGTAGATTTTGCCCCTAAAACTGACGTTAGTGGACCCTAAATGGGAATCTTATCAGATAACAATAAAAAATAGCAGGAATGTATGAATCGGGCTTTGCAATACATATCCTTTAAAGGTTCAGTATGGTAATAAAATGGTATGATTTTATTAATATCATATATTTGTATATTATTTAAATATATTTTATTTTAAATTTTATACACATAAAGCAGTACTTATTCAAACTGCTTTGCATCATCCTTTTGACCAGGGACCGACAGACTTTACAGGAAAGTGCCAAATAGGAAATAACTTAGGTTTGGGGGGCTATGTGTTCTCTGTTACAACTATTCAACTCTATCTTGTAGCACAAAAGTAACTACAGACGTGTGCATGGTGGGTGTGGCTATGTTCCTGTAGAACTTTATGTCCAGAAACAGGATTTGGTAGAGAGGCCACAGTTTTCCAATTCCTGTTTTACACGCTTAAAATATATATGAAATGACTTCTCTGCTATCAATATTTACAAATCTCTCTCATTCTTCTCTGAAATAAAATTATATGGATGAGTATTCATTACATTCTAAGGTTTATGTAGATTTGATTTTTATTATTTCTTTGTCACACAAATTGTTTAAGATAATTTACTTTTTCTCTTTGTGTATACCTAACATCTGAGTAAAACTGGTATCCTACGAGAAAAATATCATGAAATGGAACTCTATCACTATCTCTATCCATAGACATGAAATATATTCCATGTAAATGTAAAACTTAAATTTAAAAAGGAGAAATGATAAAAAACAAGCCTGAGAAAATATTTGCAACAGATACCATCCGTAAGTAGGATGAGAGAAGCAGTGGGTATAGGCAAGCGCTTAGAAATCAATAAGTAACATACACACGACTCAAAATTAAAATAGGCAAGATATTTAAATAAGAACTTCAAAATGAGTAATGGTAGATGGTCAGTAAACATAGGAAAAGTATTTAAAATCTCATTAGTATTTATAAAATAGTGAATTAGAAGCATAATAAGGAACATTTACATACTCACCCAATTTGCAAAAGCATTTTTTTTTGTAATGACCACGATGACCAAATGTTGACAGAGTTGTAGAACAAAGAAATATTCATAAACTGAATTTGAGTGCATGAATTGGTGAAAACACTTTAGAAAATAGTTTGTCATTATCAAGTAATTTCAAGAAGTGACTAAATAGGACCCAGAAACTCCATTCCTAAATGTGTATTATTAGAAAACTCTGGTACATATATCTCCAGATAGACATACACAATTAATCATTTTACCTTTATTCTTAATTGTTCCAAATTGATATCAAACAAGATTTCCATCATTAGAAGAATAAATATGTTTTGATGTATTTATACAATTGAATATTATACTACAATGATAGCTATCAAACTAGTGGTATTCCAATATCACTACGTAACCTTGTAGAAAAAATTGATGCACACCAGCATACATTCAGCTTGATACAATTTATATAAAACTCAAACCCAGAATACTTTATACGATATTTAGGTAAGAATCATACATAGGTAACGTGATGGTCAGGATTCTAAAATGGCGCATATGATTTTTCCACCCTTCTTGATGTATATACCTTAAATATTCCCTTAAACTCTGAATATGAAGGATAATATTCATGTGATTAGATTATGCTAAAGAGCACAGTTGACCTTAAAATAGAAGGATTATTTCATTAGTCCTAATCTAGTGACATGATACCTTTAATAGCACAGTTTATGTTAAAGGTCTGGTTGTAGGAGAGGGAGTCAGTGAAATTTGAAGAACAAGAGGTATTTAACAAGCAGTTGTTGGCTTAAAGATGGAAGAGGATAAACTGGAAAGAACCTGAGAAGCTTCTTCGAGCTGAGACCTATCTCAGACTGACAACCAGCAAGGAACTAGACCAGGGGTGGGGAACCTACGGCCTTAAGTCCAGATGTGCCCTTCTGGGTCCTTAAGTGCAGACTTTTGACTAAATCCAAATTTTACAGAACAAATCCATTTATTTTTATTAATACGTATCTGTTGTTCTTTTATATTTTTATTTTATCTTTACAATGAATGTATTTAAAATACCAAAGCAGAAAATAAGTTTTAATAATATAATCCTCCCAGATTGACTGGCACAATTAGAACATTAGTAAGCCATAAGGGCTAAATTGATGGCTGCTACACTCCTGATTTAGTTCTAACTTCTTCCGCCTAACTGGTGTCACTACTGCACGAGGCTTGCTGGTGAGTTTATGGGGGTCGAGTACACTAGTCTGTGTTATCAGCTTTTGACAACGGTGTGCTGTGTTTCTGTTTGAAGTAGAATTTGTAAATAGTTGCACAGCCTGGCAGTATTTTTTAATTCTGTCTGCTTAACAGCCCATCATGTCAAAGAAGACTAAGAGAACACTGAAGGAAGAAAACAGATTTTTTAATGAGGCTTGGGAATTGCAATATTATCTTGTTTCTGCTAAAGATAAGATGATGCACTTGCTTTGTGATACTGCAATATCAAAATCAAAGACATTCAATGTTCATGAGTATTATAACACTCATAAGGCAACAGATATTTTAAATTACAGGGAGAGGTGCCAAAGGTTGTATTGCAGAATTTAAAATATGAAAATCAAAAGCAAAGACAATTCTGTCAAGCAGCAATAAGACCCGGAAATGATGCAACAGAAGTAATTTATAAAGTAGTTTATATACTCAGGAACCAAGGGAAGCCATTTCGTGATGTAGAAATTGTGAAAGAATGCATTGTCACAGTTGTAGGATGCTTAGACCTCACTAATGTTTCAAAGTACAAACAACTGCCTCTTTCAAGGAGAACTATAACTACTTGCCAGCATGAATTAGCCTTCAACTTAACAGACAGCTTTGTGCAATACTTCAAAAGGAAAATATATATTATTCAATCGCTTTGGATAAATCAATTGGTACTACTGACTTGGAGCAAGTTTTGTACTATATTTTGGGTCATAAGAGATGATTTTCTTTGCTACAGAGTTACTCACTTTGGACATTCTTGTGAATAGAACACAGGGAATAGATATATTCAACAACTTTAAAGATAAATATCACAAATTTGGACTGAATTTGGTAAATTTAGTGGTTGTATGTACAGGCAGAGCACCTTCTAGGACAGGAAAACATGAAGGGTTTATTGTATAGACAAAAAATGTATTAACAAATCCAGATGCTCTCATTTATTTTCTTTATATCTTGCATCAGCAAAATTGCTACTATTTTAAGTGACACTTTGCAAGAAGGTATATGTATTGTTACCTATATTTGTGCACATGCAAAGCAGAATAAACATTGTTAAAATGTCCATACTACCTAAAGTTATCTACAGAATTAATGCCATCCCTATCAAAGTACCATTATCATTCTTTATAGATCTAGAAAAAAATAATTCTATGCTTTGTAGGAAACCAGAGAAGACCTTGTATAGCCAAAGCAATCTTAAGCAAAAAGAACAAACTAGGAGGTATCAGTCTATCAGACTTCAAGCTGTACTACAAGGGTATAGTAAATAAAACAGTATGTTACTGGTACAAGAATAGATATATACACCTTTGGAACAGGACTGAGAATCCAGAAATGAAACCATCTGCATATTGTCATCTAATCTTTGACAAAGCAGACAAAAATATTCACTGGAGAAAAGAATCCCTTTTCAATAAATGGTTCTGGGAAAACTGGATAGCTACATGCAGAAGATTAAAACTGGATCCCCACCTCTCACATCTAACAAAAATCAATTCAAGATGGAGAACAGACTTAAACCTAATGCATGAAACCTTAAGAATCCTAGAAGCAGATGTAGGGAAAACACTTTCCAACAATGGTCTAGGCAAATAATTTTTGAAGAAGACCCCCAAAGCAATCATAGCAGCAATAAAAATAAATAAATGGGATCTGATCAAATTAAAAATCTTTTGCACAGCCAAGGA
>VBSM01003039.1:22666737-22691614 GCA_008086735.1 Cheirogaleus medius
AAAATAAATAAATGGGATCTGATCAAATTAAAAATCTTTTGCACAGCCAAGGAATCTATTATTAGAGTGAACAGACAGCCTACAGAATGGGAGAAAATATTTTCTCTCTACACATCAGATAAAGGGCTGATAATAAGAATCTATCTAGAATTTTAAAAAAACAGCAAGAAAAAATAAAACAACCCCATCAATAAATGGGCAAAGGACATGAACAGAAGCTTTTCAAAAGAAGACAGAATAATGGCCAGCAAACACATAAGAAATACTCAACATGTCTAATCATTAGAGAAATGCAAATCAAAACCACAGTGAGATATCACCTAACCCCAGTGAGATTGGCCTTTATCAAAAAATCCCCAAACAACAAATGCTGGGGAAGATGTGGAGAGGTAGGAACACTCTACACTGCTGGTGGGACTGCAAATTAGTGCAACTTCTGTGGAAAAGAATTTGGAGATACCTCAAAGAGCTAAAAATAGAAATACCATTTGTTCCAGCAATAGCACTATTATGTATCTACCCCAAAGAACAAAAAACAGTCTATAATAAAGACATCTGCACTCGAATGTTTATGGCAGACAATTCACTATTGCAAGGATGTGGAAATAAACCAAGTGCCCATCAATCCATGAGTGAATTAATAAAATTTGGTATATGTATGCAATGGAATATTACTCAATTATAAGAAACAATGGTGATCTAGCACCTCTTATATTTCCTGGATAGAGCTTGAGCCCATCCTCCAATGTGAGGTATCACAAGAATGAAAGAATAGGCACCACATGTACTCGCCATCAAATTGGCAGTAACTGATCAACATTATGGTGCTCACATGGCAGTAATATTCTTCAGGGATGGGGGTTTGGGGATGGGTAAACTCACAATAAATGGACACGTTGAGTGTTGTAGGGGGAAAAAACCATGCGTCAAATCATGGTTTGGGTGTGACAAAGTCATAACATGTAACCAAAATGTTTGTACCCTCATAATAACCTGAAATAAAAAAAAATTACAGACACGTAGGCTCCCAGATATTTTAGGTAGGAATCTGGTTGAGCTAACTGCTTAGCTGTCAAAGGTGGTATATTTTCAAATCTCTTCATATCGTGTAGTCAAAGCATTTGAAGAAAAGTAAGGACATCTGGTGCTGTGTAGCAAGAAGCCACAGAGACCAATGGATTGGGAGTTACGCCGGGTAAATTTACTGCAGAATAACCAAGAGATATTCTCTACCAGCTGGTAGATTTTCTCCTACACTCCAGGTAGGGAGAATTAGCAACACTTAACTGGAAGAATTTCTACATTGCTAAGGAGCATTGACTGTTTATGTCTCTGAATCTTTCCTTTGTTATATGGAAGTGTTTATTGCAGCCATCCTCTCATTATTCCAAATTGTAAACTGAATGTGTGTGTGTGTGTGTGTGTGTGTGTGTGTGTGTACGTAGGGAGTATTATCTTTTTCTTTCCTAAGTCTCCAGATCAAGGAAAGGCATAATTCTGCAACTGGATGATGTAAGCCTAATTCTGCAACCTGATGGAATTTTAGAGTGTGTGGGAAAATAGGTGAGCATATTTTGCTTTAGGAAAGAGGGTGAATAAATGTGACCAAATAGCAGATTTTTGGGAGATTGGATTTTCATTTTCTCCACAGAGTTTTATTTTTAAAAATTGTTTAATTGAGATAAAATTCACATGTCATGCAATTCAACTATTAAAATGTACAATTTAATGTTTACATTTTAATCATAAGGTTATGCAACCATTACCACAATCTAATATTAGAACATTGCTTATCATTCTTAAAAGAAACCCTATACACATTAGCAGTCATTCCCCATTTTCTTCTTATTTCTTCCTCATCTCTAAGAAACTACTAATCTACTTACTGTTCCTATGAATTTGCCTATTCTAAGCATTTCATATTAAATAAATTATACAATATATAGGCTTTTTGACTGTCTTCTTTAGTTTAGCAAAATGTTTTTAAGGATCACACATGGTGTAGTATGCACCAGTATTTTACATGTATGAACACTCAATCTCTTTTTTTAAAAAAATTTTTGTAGAGATGGGGATCTTGCTATGTTGCCCAGGTTGGTCTCTAACTTCCAGCTTCAAGCCATTCTCCCACCTCAGCCTCCCAAAGTGCTGGTATTACAGGCATGGGGCACCATGCCCCACCTTGTATTCAATTTCTTTTTGTTGCTGAATGATATTCAACTATAAAAACAGGCAACATTTTATTTATCCATTCATCAGTTGATTGACATTTGAATTGTTTCTACTTTGGGTATTATGAAAAGGCTACTATTAACATTCGTATACATATCAATCTACAACAAAGAATGACAGAGAATTTTCCAGCTCAAAATATAAATAGTGTCAAGATTGAGAAAACCTGGTGTATTCATTGCAACTAAAATGATGAATAAATATTATAACTAAATAATGAACTAAAATATAAAGTTTAAAACAATTGTAAACACTTAATTTACATTTTTAAATCTTCTGATGAAATTTATCTAGTCATTAGTATATGTATATATACATGCATATGCATTAATATGTGCATTTTAATGTTTATACATTTTATCATTGTATGCTACATTTTACATCATAAATGCAAAGTCATATTTATAGGAGATATTGAATAGTGATTGTAAATATAATGCTTAAATATTGCATTTAAATATTATTTTAAAAATAAAGCAAAGTATAGTTGTTATAGGGTTAGAGCATAAAATATTAAAAGTTTAACACACATATATAATGTGTGTATATATGTATATATATACACAATCATACTGCAAATCAAATCATACATATTATACTGTACTTTCCCAAGGATAACCTCTACTTTGGGTGGTTTGTTTGCATTTTCATTACCACAAAAGTTTACACTCAATATGAATATACAGTGTTTGGACAAAATAGGTTATGATATTCTCTAACTGGTAAATGTATTCACTCATAAGTAAGGTCAAAATCAAAATCCATCATATGCTGTGCAAAACTAATAGGACCATTAGTTCAAGCTTGAGCAAGAGGAATAATTAATCTTCTTATGACGTGGAAATTACACGAGTTCTTTTTTTCTGTCTTCTAATGTCATTTCTGTAAAGTTAGTAATGCCCGAATACCTTAGAGATACTCTAAAAATAGTCAGTGAGGTGCTTATATGTACTTTAAATCAGAAGAACTTTAACTCTTTATGCATACTAGCCTAATCTACTTTTCCGTTTTATCATTTTATATAAATTTTTATATTCAGTATCTCTTATATTCCAAATTATAAAATCAATTAAATTGTTGTATTCAAAAGTTATTTTAATTTTATCAAATTCTGTTCATAATCAATCCACAAAGATTTATAAACAACATCTAGTCATGATCCAGGATTGAATAAAATTGATAGAACATATTTCATTCTATTTGTCACTTTTGTTATCAAAGAACAAATATTATTTCATATAGTTTATTACACAAACTAAGAGAATTATCTTTGAAATTGTTAATTTTAGAGCCGGATAGAATATCATAATTCTTATTTTCTATCATAACTTCTCTTTTATAAGTTTCTTTTTTTTATTTCAGCATATTATGGGGGTGCAAATGTTTAGGTTACATATATTGTCCTTGCCCCCTCCATAGTGATAATCTATTACAATATTTTACATTAAAATTTTCAATAATAACAGCATCTCATAAGTGCAGCAAATGATTTGTTTATGACAGATGCATTATTTTAACAAGCTAAGATTTTTCTTATTGTATATAATATATAGCTTCTTGTTTCTTTCCCAAATCAACTCTTTCCCTTTCACTTATTTGCTCTAAACAGAACCCTGGTTTATTCAGATATCCACTCTTTCCCCATGCACCACATGACTTTTCAGACTACATGATTCCACATTCATTTAGTGACTAAGGTGTGACAAAACTAACTGGGACAGTTTCTTTTTACTCGGAAAGATTGTGGTCCATCTGGGCCAGTGACATGTGAAGACAGGCATGTCTGCGTCTTCTGGGAAAGAACTTTCCTTATTTTTTATGAGAAAACTTCAGGAAGTATCATTAAAATCTGACTGGACTTGAAGGAGGAAGCATGTTGCACTGAATATTACTGTGGTATTCCCACTGCCACAAGGACACCAGGCATTGTAAGAAACCAACTGTGTATATTAAAAAGAGTCAGAAAGGCCCCTGAGCCAATTTTCAATCTTTCTGATGTCTTTTTCATACAAAAAATAATTTATCTGAGCCAATAATTATCCATGAAACAATGAGTTGGCTTTTATGTTACTTAATTACAATATAATATTGACTAGTCCCTGTTTATACTAACTATTTAACTAATCACAAAATCATGCTTCATTATATTTTAAATCCAAATTATATGTATACTATAATATCTAATGAGAAGTCATTAGCCTAGGCATAAAATTATATCATCACAAAATTATATCATCAAAAGAGCGTTTAGAAATGTTTAAGACTTATTGTATCACTATTGCTTTATTGGAACTCATCCACACATGTCTGTTTGCCTCCTTCCTATGTCACTGCTTCCCTGCATCAAGTCCTTAAAGAAAATTACAGAAGTCATGTTCCATGCATTGTCACAGAATTATCTTTCCAGAATTAGGATACAGTTTATATTGAATATAATGGTAGTAAATTTTTGTCAATATGGTAGTAGGAAATGTCCTAATTCTCTTATAAAACACACACACACACACACACACTCACACACGAGAAGGGGGCAAAGGAAGAGTAAAATAGAGATAGGTAAAATGGTTGGTCAGAAAAAAGCAAATGAAGAACATTTCTGTTTTAATAAATTCCAGGCATTAGGAATAAACAGAATTCCTGAATCAGTTATAGACCAAAGAGGAAACAGATGGCATAGTCAGGTTAAGATACCATAAGGAGACTAGGAAAAAGAGTAATTTCCTAGATATAGGCAGGAGGTTTGGAACTCACAAGGGATAAGGGTCACCCCTGGGCTTGAGGCAGGCTGTCAGTAACCCTATGCCTGATGGGCACGAGGGAGGCTGTGTTACTGAACCCAGAAAAGGAGAGGGCGATGTGGACAGATGCACCTGATAGGCGCTGAGACATTCTGCCACCAGCGCAGCCAGCCGGAGGGAGGTGGCACGCAGAGGGGAGCCAGGGTCCCAAACAGTCACACTGAGGTCTTTCCTGTCTCCATTCAGTGTCTTGACAGGGCTTCCATTCAAGGAAGGTTAATTTCCTGAATCCAGAGAGCTCAGATGGAGAAGTGGGGAGAGCCTGTCTCTAAGAGGCATAAGACAGAAAGTAAAAATGATAAGGGGAATTAATCTTAGCCTTTGCAAAGTAGAAATTTGGAGGGAAGTGGTCTTTTTCCTTAAAGAGGACTAAAAAACTATATTCTCTGACCTAGGGAAGTGTCAAGAAAGTTTACTTCTCTGTCATTCAAAGCTGTGGATTGGACAAAAATAATCAGCAAGTAAATGAACAAATGTATGACAATAAATAAATAGAATAAATAAAAGTTTGGCATGTTTATATGTGGTGCCTAAATTTATATATGTGGCATAAACAAAATTAACAGCTCTAGATTGGTAAACCATGAGGATGCTGAACGTTCTGTGAAGGGACTTTGACAAATCAGAAGGCACAAGACTCCTTTACAATGACAAATGGTTCTTGCAGAAAATAAGTCTACAATTAAAAAAATTATAACATAATTTAATGACAAAATATTGCCTATGATCTCTCAAGGTCTTTCCCTTCATGACCATATATTAGGAGCTGAGACCTTATTGAATAAACTCTTTTTAAAATAACTTAAAAATAATACCTCAGTCATCTGTAACTGATAGAAGAGTAATTTGACCTTTAACCAAAGAGGCATGTGTTAAAATGAAATAAGCTACAGGTTTCAGCAATCTTCAAAGCTACCATACATTTTGAAAGGCTATCATGCAGATTTTAAATAGCAACCAAAAAATTAGGCCCTATGCTTTTGAAAAGCAGGAAGTTCTACAAGTATCATGCTGCTAGACATTTTAAGATTGCACTATAATTGCAATTATTAAAAATCCATAATTCATTTCAAAACCATGCTCTCTCTGAAATGAGATATTGGTCCTTTTTTGTTTTTGAGTTCGAAACATATTTCTTTAACTTTCTATATGTTAGAGAAAATGATATCCTCATTTTCTTACACATGCTAGTAGGTTTTTCCAGAATATACTTACTAAGACATGTTTCAAAATGTCCAAGTTTGGATATATGGATGATCAATCACAGAATATACTCGTATTATTAACTGAAAATAATATTCATAAAATCATGAATATGATTCAGCTAGTTCTATATTATTGAGAATATTCAATAGATGACAGTGAAATTGACTGTAAAAGAGGCTTTTGGTCCTCTCCAAAATGATCTACTCATCCAAAAGTTAATGCAGCTTTGTAGATTTCCAAATATTAGAAGGATTATGCTAAGGAAGAGTTACAGTGGCACAATGTCAATCTAAGGCAGAAATGACAATTATAAAAGGCTTTTGGCATTTTTATCAATAGGGTGGCAATGGAATTTTTTTTCCAATAATGACATGCTGCCACTAGTTTTGGAGAGGTACATGACATTCCAGGATTCTGGGGAAGTTCCTGGAGGCATTCTCAGTGTTAGGCCAATGAGAGGTGGTGGAGCTGCTCACAGGAAGGACTGATACCCACCCATATTCCCATTCAGATCCTAGGCAAGGCTTTTCATTGGAACGAGTGATTACACTAACAATTCTGGCAATTTGGAGACACTTCGGGTATGAAAGGCAAAGTCTGATTATATCAGCACATGTCATCCTACTGAAACTACTTCTCAATCATCTTTTAATGTAGTCATTATTGTATTAAAGTTTGTAAGAATAGCAACATGGTGACAAACAGATCATCATTAACGTAGTAGGTTCAGGAAAAAATATCCTAGGTTGTTAAGCTATGCTGTCGGGAAAAAGAGATGGAGAAATGAAACACACAGCATGTGGGTATGTGTGGTTGTGTGCTATATATGAGAAACTGAGTGTCTCCCACAGTGTGGTCAGGGAGACGAGCTAGTATATCTTCTCTGCTGAGATGTCTCTTAAGGTTTTTGGCTCATTTTATAGTCAAATGGTTCATTTTCTTATTGTTGAGTTTTATGAGTTCTTTGTATATTTTTAATAACAATTGTTTATCAGATATGTCTGTTGCAAATATTCTCCCACTCAGTGTCTTGTCTTTTTATTCTCTTGACAGTATCCTCTGCAGAGCAAATAAAAATTTAATATTTATAAAGCCCAGCTCACTATTTTTTTTAAATGAATCATACCTATGGTGTTGAATCTAAAAACCCATCATCAAACCTGCAGCCACCTAGGTTTTCTCGTGTGATTTTCTAAAAGTTTTAATTTTGTGCTTTAAATTTAGATCTGTGACCCCTTTTGAATTAATGTTTGTGAAAAGTATAGTAAACATCTACACTTACAGTTTTGCATGTGAATGGTCGGGTATTCCAACACCATTTCTTGATAAGATTATCTTTGCTCCACTTTTTGTGTTAGCTGCTTTATCAAAGATATGTTGACAATATTTGTGTAGGTCTATTTCTGGGTTCTCTATTCTATTCCACTGATCATGGTGTGCATATTTTTTTTTTTTTTTTTGCCAATGGCACAGTGTCTCCATTACTGTATCATACCCTACTGCTGTGTAAACTAGCCCAGCACAGCTGGTACCCAGTCCTCCCTTTTATGTACAACCACAGCCAGCAGGAAACTACCAGCAAACATGCACCACTGAAATGAGGAAGTAAATAAAAAAATACCAAAAGATATGTGATTCATAAAACAGAAGATCTAGCAGAAGGTTATGACAGTGAATGCCAGCTCCAGCAATCGTGTCATATTAAAAGGGGGGTGACCATATTGAGAGAGATGCTACAAACCACAATACAAAACCAAACAGCACTGACAGATCATTCAAAATGTTTAAACATTTAGATAATAATTTCTAAGTGATTGATAGTACTCTCACAGCATTTTATTAATAGCAGCAGCTAAATGTTAAACTAAGAAAAAAATTAAGATTCAAAGTCATTATTAATTAAAGTAAAATTTAAAAATTGTAAAATAAAGGAAACAACTATGGTAGACCACTTCGGCCAACCTAGAGCATGACATGCAAAATGATAATAATGTAAACAATAATAATTTGAAACCAAATTTTGTGATTGTGATAGAGCTGAGTTTTAGGTAGAAGGGGAAGTAGAGGTGAGAAATGGCTGTATAAACAAGGTAAGACCTTTAGCCACTATAATAGAAGTCAATAAATGTATATGGACTAAAATGGATATATTGTAAGGAAATAAATTATGAACATATTGTTTAACATATAAAGGCAAAAAAAAGCAGTGAAAGTCACTAATTGTGGGTAAGATACTGGAGCCTGGGAACGTGGGTTTCAAAAGGGGAGTGTTGTTTTTGATATAAGACTTTTAGTACCATGTGATTTTAAAAAAAAAGCAATGCACAATTACGATAGAACTTTACGTTTGACATTTAAATTGTTAGTCAAGTTTCTGCAATTTTACTGCTTGCAAATACCTTCGCTGCAAAATTTTGGCACAACCAAAAGCACATCTGGAAGTTACATTTCTCAGTAAGCTAAAAATAGGACATAGGGTTAACCTCAAGTGTGTTAACAGTTCTTTGAGAAGGAGGAATTAAAGTGCTCCTAAAGAATATTGAAGTGTTTACAATTCAAACACACCTGAGGCACCTCTTCATATCCTGTTTTCCTGTGACTCTTGAGATCTCCCAAGTCCTTGTGTGTCACCTGGGTTGAGAATTATCTATCCGTAATTTCTAAAACACATGCTGGGAAATGTCTTTTGAAGAATACTATCTAAATTCATTTATAAGATATTCAAACTTTTAGTAAAATGTCAATGCAGAGACATTAAATGCCTTCCACATGCCACCGTAGTCTACCATAGACAATCAAAATTATACCTTAAAGTCATTTTTCTTCCCTACAGGACTATGTTTCTCTTGCCAGTTGAATAGTTTGCAATGCCAGATTAGGGATATCAATATTTAAAGGGTTAGGATATATTTTGTAAATGAGCCCACTGGGATCACTTCTAAAGGAGAACCAGGATATATTTAGTTCCATAAATAAATTTCTGTGTTACTGCCATGCAATAGTTTCAGAAATCACTCAGTTTTAAATGTGTGCCATTCTTTTATAGGTGTTGAAAAAATACAAATAGCAAGGTCCATAAAACCAGTGTTTTAGTGTCGTCTAAGCAAAGGACTAGGAAGTGCAGACGTGGTGGTAATTTCTCCAAATCAGGAGGGCTATGACCCCTTCGTATGATGCTATTAAAAGGAACAAGGGGGAGTGAAGACTGAGATAATAACAAGTGAGAAGGCACGAAATGGTCAAGAGGGATGCCCTTGAATGATATGCTGGTAATTGTGAACAGTGTACCATGGCTGGAGGAAATAACAAATGAGGTGGAGTGACAAGGGGTAAAGCTTTTTAAGCAGATATATTGAACATTTAGTATGGTCAGTTCCTGCCTAATGTGCTTTGAATATGACAACTCAGTGAGTGGGGAACAGATTGTAATACTTTCTTAGAAAATAGAAATCAACAAGAAAATTTAAGGAGAAAAGTGATGAAAGAGATTAATTGTAGAAATATGGGCACTATTGTGTCTCAAAGAAGAAAATTACAAATCACTGTTAACACAGTTGAATTATGAAACTTATAATCAGTGAAGGGAAGAATGACTAGGACTATTGATACAGGAGAGATCATGGAAAAAGTTAAAATGGAAATTAAAATACCCTTCAGTAAAAATCAAAGGTAACTACAGATGTAATTTTTCAATAAATGAGTTAAATTACTGAGTAGTAAAGTGTTTGTAAAGTATTCATGAAAATTAAATTTTAAATTCTGACTTTAAGGATAATTTCAGAGACTACACTTATTCCTTATTACCAATAGCAACAGGTAGTACTATTCTGACACTCTAATCATTAAGCAATCTTCTTTTTAAGGAAAAAATTAAAGTAATTTAAAACAAACATTTTTATTTAAAGGAATTGTTGGCATTTATTTGCAAAGTGAGGTATCTCTCCAGGTAATTTTTAATATGAAAAAATACTGTACTAAGTTGTGTGTCTATAAATTTAAATTTATAGGTCGTGTTTTCCAAACCCTATGAGTATGATTAATAAATAAATATGTTATTATATTTGCCTAAAAGTAAAGTTAAATTTTAAAGGCATTTAAATGATTGGAAAATATTCTTCTATATTTATCCACATTTTTCCTTCCCCTATGCTCATCCTTTCCTTCTGAAAACCCATAATCAACTGGTGTCATTTTTCTTCCACCTAAAGAGCTTCCTTCAACATCCCTGTACTGTGGGTATTCCAGTGAGTAATCCTTTTTGCTTTGCAAATCTGAACAAGTCTTTTATTTTGTCCTCATTTTATGAGGTTTTTTTCTAGATATAGAAGCCTAGGACATATTCTTTTGCTCAGAGAGTTAAAGATGATGCTCCACTTTCTTCTCACATGCATTATTTTTGATGAGTAATTTGATGACATCCTTATTTTTATTTCACAAGTGCTATGGTTATGTCTGTTATCATTGATTTATTTCAAGATTTTATTTTTTACTGAGAGCAAGATGGCAGATGAGAAATACTGCCAGCCATAGTGTCTCTACAAATAAAAACAGATTTTAGAAGAAATTAGAAGAAATAAGCAAGTAGACAAGAATACATTGGATGAGGGTCAGAAGGAGGGTTACTCAAGACTATGGGAGATTCCATAGAATGAGGTTGCAGAGGAGAACTGGAAGAAAAAGAGCTCCCGAGAAGCTTGGAGACCAGTGACAAGGGTAGGTGAAGCACATAACTTTCCCCTCCCTTGCATCTTGGACTCCTGGTGGAATCCCTAGCAGTTGGAGAGACCTACGGACACCAGCCCAGAGACAGCCACTGCCTGTGAGCGGTAAGCTTGTTGTGGATGCAGCACCAGGCTTCCAACTCCCTCAGGGCACCTCCCTGTGCACAGATCCGAGCTGCTCGGCAGGCGCCATATTGCTACATTCTCCCCTCCCCCTTCCTTATCTGCTGCTGCCAAAAAAGACAATATAACCACCAGCCGGAGGCATCTCCAGGGAATGGGACCTTTCATTTTGGGGCCCTACAGCTGACTGAGGGGTACTCAGATGGTGAGCTCCATACCCGCCAGTCCTCCCAGGTGCTGCTGGCCTGGTGACTCCAGGAGAAAGGGGCAGATCCTTTGGCTGAGAGACACAAACCCAGCTTGGGCACCATGTAGGTGAATTAGGACCAGCACTCCTCTCCCTGGTGGGGTCAGAGATTGAATTCCAGGGCCTAGAGGTCAGACCTGAAGAACAGATCCCATGCACCCAGGTCTCACATTGGCCCAGGGCACAGAAGGGATATTTGTGAATGAGCCTACTAAGGTGTGTGTGCCTTCAGGGGCAGATAAGCATGCTTGAGGGCAGCCCTCCTCCCAAGGGGAGGTTGTATGCCCAGCCCAGGCTGTGATCCTGCACAGGGAACCTCCCAGCCCACATCACAGCCAGGGAGACCCACTGGCATAAGGTCTAGCCTGCTGGCAGAGGCCCAAGAGAAACCGTGGAGTTGGGGAGGGTGGAAAAGAGAGAGGTCTGCAACAGACTACAGGTCTCAGACAACCTCACCACCACAAACAGACTTTCCGACTGAGTGGGGCCATTCCAGCCCCTCCCTGACAGATTTTCCCAGAAGCAGAGAACAGACCCTTGACCCTTACAAAGAACATTAGTGGTGCTCAAGAGCAGGCTTACCCAATCCAACACTGCCCAGACTGACTCCCAGACCTACCCTCACTCATGTGGAGAATAAGGACACACCAGGAAGTCCCAGGGCACCACCACCAGTGAGACACAAGAGTGCCTCTCCAAAGGAACAAGAGCTGGTTACAGGACCTGAAAACAACACTGTAGTCTGCTCCTCCGAGCAAGCACCACTTACTGACAAGGAGTTCATTCTGCACACCGTTTTACCGCATCTACTGACTCATCATACAGGGTATGATTGAGTCTCACCCACAAACAATACCTACTGGCTCATTGATTAAACAGGGTGTGTCATTATCAAAACAAAAATCTAAAGGTAAAAGAAACAACTGATCCAGATGGGAAGAAATCAGTGAAAGACCTCTAGAAATATGAAGACTCAAACAGAAAGCGCACCGCCAAAGAGGAACAACAGCCCTTTAGAAAAGGACATCAACCAAAATCAGAAGACTAAAATGACAGAGGAAGAATTTCAAATATGGATTGTAAGAAAATTTAATGACTTGCAAGATAAAATGGATAACTAACACAAAGAAACCACAAAAAAAGAAATCCAGGACCTGGAAGAAAAATTCACTAAAGAAATTGAAATAATAAAGAAAAATCAAACTGAACTCCTGGAAATGAAGAATCTATTCAGGGAACTACAAAGCACAGTGGAAATCTCCAAGAACAGGGTATATCAAACAGAAGAAAGAATCTCAGAGATTGAAGATAACACCTTCCAATTAAATAAGTCAGTCACAGAGATAGAGCAGAGAAATAAGAGAAAAGAGCAAAGCCTAAAATAGATGTGGGATGTGAAGAAACCTAATGTGAGGATTATAGGGATACCAGAAGGGGAAGAAGAAAAAACTCAAGGGTTGAATAAGCTATTTGAAGATATAATAGAGCAAAATTTCCCAGGCCCTCCTAAACTCTAGATATAAAAGTTCAAGAAGCTCAAAGGACCCCTGGAAGATTCAATTCAAACAGGAATACATCATGACATGCAGTCATCAGACTGACCAAAATATCAACTAAAGAGGCCCTTCTACAAGTTGTAAGGCAAAAGAAGCAAACAACAAAGGAAAGCCAATCTGAATAACGCCCGACTTCTCTACTGAAACCTTACAAGCAAGGAGAGAATAGGGCCCCATTCTGATTCTTCTGAAACAGAATAATGCCCAGCCTAGAATCTTATACTTTACAAAACAAAGTTTTGTATACAAAGGAGAAATCAAGACATTCTCAGATAAGCAAAGACTGAGAGAATTCACCAAGACAAGACCAGCCCTCCAAGAAAAACTCAAAACAGTGTTATCATGGATCATCACAATAAACACTCATGAATCTAAATCCACTCAAAAGCTAAAGATAAAAGTCCAGATACCACAATGGCTCAAGAGAGAAAACAAAGCAACAAAAGTCAACTCAACCGGATGAACAGAAATCTGCCCCACCTATCAGTTCTCTCAATAAATGTGAATGGCATGAATTTCCCACTCAAGAGACATAGGCTGGCCAAAAGGACAAAAAAAATACAAGCCAAATATCTGCTGCCTTCAGTAAACATTTCTAACTTGCAAGGATGCATTTAGAATAAAGATAAATGTGGTGAACAATATTTCAAGCAAACAGAAGCCAAGGGAAGGCTGGTGTGGTGGTGTTGACTTCAGATAACTTAGATTTTAAATCAATAAAAGTAATAAAAGACAAAGCAGGTCACTATATAATGGTAAATGGTATAGTTCAACAAGAAGACATAACAATTCTAAATATGTATGCATCCATTTTGGTGCACCCAGATTCATAAAGCCAACTCTACTTGATCTAAACAAATGGATGAACAACAACATCATAGTAGCCAGAGACTTTAACACCCCACTGACAGCACAGGACAGATCCTCCAAACAGAAATTAACAAAGAAATAATGGATTAAAGAAAAATCTAGAACAAATGGGCCTGACTAACATTTACAGGACATTCTACCCCAAAACAACTGAATATATGTTCTTCTCATGAGCTCATGGGACATTCTCTAAGATTGACCATATCCTAAAACACAAATATGTCTCAAACAATTTAAGAATATAGAAATTATACCATGTATCTTATCAGATCACAAATAAAAGCAGAAAACAACCCTAACAGGAACTCTCATTTCAACACAAAGTTGTGGAAACTAAACAACCTTCTGCTGAATGATCACTTCATAAAAGAGGAAATCAAGATGGAAATCTAAAGATTCTTTGAATTAAATGACAAAGGAGACATAAGCTATCAAAACATGTGGGACACAGCTAAAGCAGTCCTGAGAGGAAAGCTTATTTCCATAAATGCCATATGCAGAAGTCAAAACTGTCACAAATAGACAACCTAATGAATCAACTCAAAGAGCTGGAAAAAGAAGAACAGTCTGACCCCAAACTCAGCAGAAGAATTGAAATCATTAAGATCAAATCAGAACTAAATGAAATTGACAACAGGGAAACTATATGGAAGATTAATAAAACAAAAAGTTGGTTCTTTGAAAAAATAAACAAAATTTACATGCCTATGTATTGACTAACGAAAAGCAGAAAAGGAAAATCTCTAATAAGCTCCTTCAGGAAAAATAAAGGAGAAATTACAACTGATGCCATGGAGATACAAGATATAATTTATGAATACTACAAAAACTTGTATGCACACAAACTAGAAAGTGTGGAGGAAATAGACAAATTCTTAGAAACACACAGACTCCCTAGGCTCAACCAGGAAGAAATAGAATTCCTGAACAGACCAATATCAAGTACTGAAAAGTGAAACAGCAATACAAAAAAACCTTCCTAAATAGAAAAGTCTCAGACCAGATGGTTTCACCACCAAATTTTACCATACCTACAAAGAAGATCTGTGGCCTATCCTGCAGACATTATTCCACAACATGGAGAAGGATGGAATCCTCCCTAACATTTTTTATGAAGCCAACATAACCCTGATACCAACACCAGGAAAGGATGCAACAAAAAAAGAAAATTGCAGACCAATATTCCTTATGAATATAGATGCAAAAATTCTCAACAAAATTCTAGTTAATTGAATCCAGGTGCTTATCAAGAAAATAATCGATCACAACAAAGTGGACTTCATCCCAGGGATGCAGGGATGGTTCAACATATGCAAATCTATAAATGTGATTCACCATATCAACAGAAGAATAAAAAAAGACCATAGGATCCTCTCAATAGACGCGGAAAGAGCATGTGACAAAATTCAACACCCTTTTATGATTAGAATGCTTAACAAAATAGGCATAGACAGGGCTTACCTAAAAATGATACAAGCCATATAAGACAAACCCACAGCCAACATCATACTGAATGCTTATTCAATAAATGGTGCGGGGAAAACTGGATAGTCACATGTGGAAGACTGAAACAGGACCACACCTTTCACCTCTCACAAAATTCAACTCACCCTAGGTAACAGACTTGAACATTAGGTGTGAAACAATTAGAATTCTAGGGGAAAACATTGGAAATACTCTACTAGACATTGGCCTAGGCAAAGAATTTATGATGAAGACCCCAAAGGCAATCACAGCAGCAACAAAAATAAATAAATGGGACCTGATCAAATTAAAAAGCTTCTGTACAGCCAAAGAAACTGTCAAGAGAGCAAACAGACAACCCACAGAATGGAAGAAAATTTTCACAAGCTACACATCCAATAAAGGGCTGATAACTAGAATCTGTTTAGAACTCAGGAAAATCAGCAAAGAAAAATCAAACAACCCTATCCAAAAGTGGGCAAAGGACATGAACAGAAATTTTTCAAAAGAAGATAGAATAATGACCAATAAACATGAAAAAATGCTCAACGTCTCTAATCATTAGGGAAATGCAAATCAAAACCACCATGAGATATCACTTATCTCCAGTGAGAATGGCCTTTATTAACAAGTCCCAAAACAACAAATGTTGGCATGGATGCGGAGAGATAGGAACACTGCTACATTGCTGGTGGGACTGCAAACTAGTTCAACCTCTGTGGAAAGCAATATGGAGATACCTTAAAGTGATACAAGTGGATCTGCCATTTGATCCAGCAGACCCATTACTGGACATCTACCCAAAAGAACAAAAGTCACTCTATGAAAAAGACACCCTCACTCTGTTTATAGCAGCACAATTCACAATTGCAAAGATGTGGAAACAACCAAAGTGCCCATCAATATATGAGTGGATAAACAAAATGTGGTATATGTATTGCATGGAGTATTATTCAGCTATAAGAAACAACAGCGATATAGCACCTCTTGTATTTTCCTGGATAGAGCTGGAACCCATTCTATTAAGTGAAGTATCCCAAGAATGAAAAAATAAGCACCACATGTATTCACCAGCAAATTGTTATTAACTGATCAACACCTAAGTGGACATATAGGAATAACATATATCGGTGTCTGGCAGGTGGGGGGGGAGGGGATGGGTATATACATACATAATGAGTGCGATGGGCACCCACTGGGGGATGTACTTGCCTGAAGCTCTGACTCGAGGGTGTGAGGGGGGACAAGGGCAATATACATAACCTTAATGTTTGTACCACATCATATGCTGAAAAAATAATAAATAAATACAAAAAAATATTTTAATTTTGTAACTGATTTTGAAAAGTCTTATTATCGCCCTTGGTGTAATTGTCTCCTCCTTCTCCTCCTCCTTCTGTGCTTAGGGCTCATTGAATTACTTGGATCTAAGATTTGCCATTTTCATTAAATTTGGGGACTTTTTAGCTGTTATTTCTTCCAATGATTTGTTTCTCCTTCTACCCTTGGGTATGCTGATTATTTTTAATTATACTTAATGACATTCTTCCATTGGTTCTCTACTTTTTTATATTTTTTCTCTTGTCTTCTTGCCGTTTCTTCATATTTATCAATCTTTTCTTCTGCAATGTGGAATCTACCATTAGCCCTATCCAGTTTATTTTCATCTCAAACATTGTAATTTTCATTTCTATGAATTTGATTCTGGTTTACTCCTAATTTTCATATTTCTACTTCATTTAGGACATATATCATACAGTTACAATAACTTCATTTGCTTGTTTTCCAATTCCAACATCTGTGTCATTTTTGTGACTGTTTCAACAGCGTGTTGTTTTTCATTGTCATGGGTCATATTTTCCTACTTTTTTGCATGCCTTGTACATTTTGACTGGTTGTCGCATATGTGAATTTTATTTTGTCAAGTGATGGATATATTTGTATGTATATATATATATATATACACACACACACAGACACATGCATATATGTTTGTACACGCACTTTTCTTTTTCTTTGAGATGAAGTGACTTGATCACTTCATCTTGCTTTTAAAACTTTCAGGTGGTACCAGATCTATGTTTAATCTAGGGATGTTACTACTGATTGCTCTAAATATTCTACCTAATGGTTTGTTTTAATGTTTCTAGTCTTGATGTTGAAAACAAAAAGCATCCCATGTCCCGTATAACCCTGGATGTCATTCCCTTTAATTATTTCAGGTATTTCAATGACACGAATGTGTCAATCAGTAATCTTTTGAATTCCCACTGGAGAAGGAGGGTCTACATATTTCAAAAGTTCTCTGATACTCTTTTCTATCTCTAGGGGCCTTGGTCTTTCTGGAATCTTACTTCCATATCCTCAACCCAGAAGTCTTCACAACCCTATTTAAGTTCTCTTTCAGTGCTACAGTCTGAAAACTCTCTCAAGGTGGTAGTCCAATGCCCTTTTGGACTCATTTTATTTGTTCTCCATCTCTCAGAAATTACTGCCCTTCATTGCCTAACTTCTTGCACATGTTGGAAAGAGTTGATCTGTATTATGTTCAGAGGTTTTTATTTGTTAGTGTGTTTGTTATTTTAATTGGAAGGAGAATTCTAGTCCCTATTACTCTATCTTGGTAAGTAATGGGAGTTCAAGAATATCTTTTTATTCATCTCTTAATTTATTTATAAAACAACTCAATCTATAAAAAATACAATATTTTACTGTGGAGATTGTATCATGTAATGTAACAATTTAAGGCAATGTTATCACATTAAAAGAAGTGCCTGCAAATGAAATTGTGCTGCTACAAGGGTTTCATCTGTTGCATAAAGTGGCAGCATTAACTCTCAATAGAATTTAAAGATGATTTTTATATATTCAGAGCATTTAACTAAAATGTAAGCAAATACACAAACAAATCAAGAGATTTAGCTCAAAGCTGTCTACGGCCATACCACCCTGAATGTGCCCAGTCTTGTCTGATCTTGGAAGCTGAGCAGGGTTGGGCCTAGTTAGTAGTTGGATAGAGATTTAGCTAAAAGCAAATAAAGACAATTTAATGAAATACTGAAAATATCAATTAACCAAAAACAAGGCAAGATATTTGAAACAAAACTAAGAAATAAATAGAAGAGGAAAAAATATTAAAATTGGATATTGTCTCAAAATAACAATAATTAAATTAAATATATATACACTGAATGTACCAATTAAAAATACAGATTTCCATTTGATTTAAAATAAAACAAGTCCAACTATAAGCTATCTATAGTATTTACATTCTAGAAACAAAGGTGAAGATAAGTTGGAAATAAATTGGTGGAAAAGTATTGAACATAAAAAGACACAGTGGCTATTTTAAAAAGCAGTGTTCATTGATATCCAGACAGAAACTATCAATAGAAATAAAGAGAAATATTTCAAATTACAAAAGCATCAATTCAGAAAATACAGCAATAAATATATTTTCATATACTGATAAAGTTTCTTAATACATGGAACAAATACAGATAATCAAATGAAAATATACTTTTATATACAGTATTAATTTATTTCATCAGACTGGGGGGAAATGAGAGGGGAAAGCTGTGCAATTCTAAGTTGAATGATATGCTAATGGAAAATTCTTATTTCGCTGGAGCAAGCATGACTTGATTTAAACAGTTTGGAAATAGTTGAGCAATATTAATTCTAATTAAATTTTTACAAATCCAATGACTGAAAAATCCAACTCTAGTTTCATGGCATTAAAGATATGTTCAAAGATTTTTATTGCAACACCATTTTGTAGAATTCATAATAACAAATTTATAAATAACAAAAATGTCCATCACTAGAGGAATGAAAAAATAAATTATGTTATTATTGTATAGTTTAATGTTATACAACAGTTAAAATTAATGAACTGTACTTTTAACATGCATAGGTTTCAAAATGTTGATCAAGAAAAAAATTCACCACATTATACTTTAAACATGATAGTTTCAATATAATGTTAAATAAAAATATTTATATAACAAATATACAAGTCCATCATTAATGGATCCATAAGAATAGAATAAAAATTTAATAACCTGAATTGGTTATAAAAATCCCTAATTAAGAATAATTATGCTTGAGAGAATGCTGAAGGGTGGGGAACATGACTTAAGAAGAATTTTTTAAAGTATTTAAACTGTCTATAAAGTTAGTGATTTTTATTAAAACAAGCAGATTTAGGTAAACATGTTAAAACTTAATATTATTTTTAATTCTAAGTAGAATAAGCATGAGTGTTTGCTATTTATATAATGTCTCCTTATGTATAATTTGAAACCTTTTCAAATTAGAATGAAGAAGAACAAATACACACATATCAGAAGAATTAGTAAAAACCTAAAGGTAAAAAAGTATCATCCTTAGAGTCCTAAGGAAAAACTTTACTTTTATCATCTATCACCTCCTTCTGACAATGTAATTTGATGACACAGACTATTTTAAAAGAAAGTTATTATCAAATTTATTTGTATATATTAATGAATGTATTGATTATAATTATAATAATTATTACCCAGAAAATAAATAGTCAATATTTTCAAAGAGAGAGAATATATGAGTTCTGTCTGGAAAGTATCCAGCCATTGTTAATATAACAAGAACATATTACATGGCTGGACACGTTCTGGACAGACCTTGTACATAATGCAATTTGGACTATAACAGTCTAGAATTCTATCTTAGAGCATATTAACAAATCTGGGAAAAAATGATTATCTCTATGGTTATTCAGAAAGGTAGAGTTTTAAAAAAGCATAAATGTAGGTATATTTTCAAATTTCATGTAATTAAAGTGAACATATTGAAGCCATATGCAAGAATTTAAAAAGTCAATTCATTTAGAAAGATAATGGCCTCAAAATGTATAATTGCAGAAAATTTCATGGATGAATAATTTTAAAATTCCAGAAATAAAAATTTAGGGAGGGGGGAAGTTTTCTGAATAATAAATATTTCTCCAAATTTTATAAAAGATAAGACACATTAATTTCAAATCTGGCATAGATTATATGAAAGACAATGAATTTCAAATAAGTCTTGCTTTCAAAAAGATAAGAATATTTTATTTGATTATATTTTTGCAAGCCTAGTGTTCTCTACTGAATGTTGATTGCATTTTAAAAAGCTTCTCTATTTTAAGTAGTAGAGACTCAAAGGGTGCTGCTATCCATGTTCTCTGAAAATTGTTTGGATTCTAATTTCCTGATAATTCTTTTCTAGGATCATTTTCTTAGCCCTCCCTTAGGAAATTTCACTCTATGCAAGCCAAAGGCTTAAGGCCAAACCTATGCAGATTTTAGGAACACTTCCTCTCAGTATCTCCTTCTTTTGCTTTAACTTTGAGCTCTCTTTGCTTCACTCGGCAAGGTTGCCAGTTTTTCATTGGGTTCCTCCATCCTTAGACACCATATTTTCTTGGCCAAATGTCTTGGGAAATGCTGAGTTCACTTTGATAGCTTCCCATCTCTTAAGAATCATAGACCTACACTGCCTATTGTCTGCTGTATCAAAAAATTTTCCAATATTATGTATGATTTTGAAAATATTTCTAAATTGAAGGTGATTCTGAGCCCCATTTCATACTCAGAACCAGAAGCAAAATTTGTTTATCATTTTTATAAGGCAGATATACAAATAATACAATGATAATGGAATACAAGTATGTCTATGTTTATTCTCCATCCTCCCTTTGACAGGGATATTAACAATACTACAAATTACCAAGTGGAAGGAAAAACATTTTACGTATTACATGCAGAAAAACACTTTCAACCTCTCACTTAAAAAATGTATATAACTAATCACAGATGAAAATAATGCTTTAACACACACTCACATATGTACACATTTGTACATACATATGCAAACACACAAAAACACATAGTCCTTGTGACCTGTATGTATAAATCCCCCAAATTATTTCCAATTTTAGATGATGAAATTATATTACTTAAAATATTTGGTAATTTCTAATCTTATTTAGAATCAAGTACAAAAATGAAAATATATATATATATGAAGAGTTTTGAGGATTTAGAAGGAATCAAATGTCATATTTTCTATATTTCAAATTTTCTATTTCTATAGTTCATGTTTAAAATTCTTATATAAAATTTTTCAAGATTGAAACACACCCCCAAAAAAAGGATTTAGGGGACTTTTTGTCTTTATAACATTTATCAGACAGACTATGAATGAAGAGAAGTATGGTTTATGGTAAAGAAGTATTTAGGTTGCTATAAAATGACAAAATATTAGTGTCTAATATGTGGAATTAAATTTTGTTAAAATAGTATAATAAAAAGCAACAAAAATTAAGATAGAAATTGCCAAGTGGATAAAATAAGAAAGACTTTTAAAGATAAAAATCTAAAGAACAAAAGAACACCTTTTATGAGAGAAAAAATGTTCAAGGAGTAAAATGTAGAAGTCCAAAACAAAATTTCCAGGAATGAAATACAAGTGAACCTAAATAAAAATAATACTTAGTGGATAACCAGCAATAACAGCCATCTGAAAAATGTCATTGAAGTATCATGAACAGTATAACAAAACAATAAATTCACAAGAAAACTGTAAAGATAAAATGGTTCCATCTCCCGGAAAAAATATTAATTAATTTTTAAAGACAGAGAATCAAATACTCTGCTCATTTCTCTACCCCAGCATTCACTGACTGCCTTGGCTGAGCTCTGATTCTCAATGTCTCAGAACTGACAAATACTCCAGGGAAAAGCAGGCTTCAAATCATGAAGACACTTAGTGGTTATCAACCCTCCAAAATCTTAGTTCCTTTTTCCTTTGGGGTTCTTTACTTTTGTGAAGTATTAATTTGATGACAGTTTCACGTAAACATTTCACTGATGTACAACATACATAAAAAACAAAGCTCCACTTATGAGTACACTGCTGCAGGGATTTTTCACAACATGATGACAGCCACGTAATCATCATAGAGATCAGTAACATGAATCTTCCTAATTCTTATCAATCTTGTATAATAGAATTTATATTTCCTGTCGTGGTACTAGAATTGAAACAATTTCAATGATCACCATGCATATAAGGGGAGAGGAAGTGGCTACAGAGCAAGATAAAATTTTAAAAGGTAGAGATTTGGAAACACGTATGAGGTCATAGAGTCTACCATCAGTTTGATGTTAGATGTAACAGGATGAAATAATGACAAGGCTCTTCAACTAATACTGAAAATTAAATAAACTTGTACTAAGAAGTGAGATTTCACCAGTTAAGGATGCGACAGCTATTTATGATACTTCTCTGCTACATGCTAAAGAAAGCATTCCAAAATATGCCTCCAATATAAAATTATGTATTCTCCCTCTCTCTTTCCTTCTGTTCTTTCCAGTGAATTTTAAATTTCTTTTAAAAATATAAGCATTGGTATCTTTAAGGGAGCTTATTAGGTCAAGAAGGTATTAGGCAGGATAGAGAGATAGACAGACATCAGACAGAACTATACACTACCCATAAGGAAGGATGCTGATTTTGACACTATAAATTTTAACAACCCCAATGCAATATATTAAGCAAATTAAATAATCATGTATATTAATTATAATTCATGTTCAACATCACACTTTGTATTTCTGATTACATGTGTATACTTCAAAATAATAAAAGCTGTTATAGGACACCCCCTATTTGAATTTCACACAAAACTGGAGGGAGGAGAGCATTTTAGAGTCTTTGTAATATTTATACATTCATATAAATATTTCTGAAAATCAAGGGCTAATACTAATACTATTAAATGTTCAGATTTGAATGTGGTAGTAGTCAAAATTTGAGAGAAACATACCAAAAACATTTTAAAAACTTTTATTGCAAACTTAACTAGAAAATTTAAAAAGTTGTGTGGTTTGCCTGATACGAGACTCTAGGGAACTAAATGTTATTTCCTATAAAACTTGGCTGGTTTTGCTCTCTGGATTGTGCCTGAACAAAAGCCAAGTTCTTTAGAATTTTATATCAGGAAATGAAACTTTCACAGCAACTTGGTAGTCACAGGTGTGTACTCTTCTCTCTTTTTGCCAAAATTCTCTATTTTTATGAATTTTTAAATTGTACTGTTTTATTGTGCCATTTTAGCAAACAAGATATTTTTTGATGGGGAGAGTAATTCTCAAATTAATTTCCTCACATTTTTGTGAAATCATTTATTTAAAATGAGCTATAATTTATTTATATTTTTATTTGTTAAATGAAGTAAAATGAACCATACAGTATAATTTTGTTGTATTTATAAAGATAGTAAACTGAACTCCTAAGGGTTAAACCATAAAGTAGGGTAAATTACATTTGTTGAAAAATTAACAAAATAAGAAGCATCTGTTTTTAATTGTAAGCATAGTGCATGTATAGATAATTTAAAATGCCAACAAGATAAAGAAGTATGTTACTTAAAATTTCAAAGGCCCTTTTTCTTTTTTTAAATCCAATTCCCAGCCACTGATTACTAATCAGAAGAAAATGTTAATATTTTCTAATGACTTCCTTTAATTAAAATACACATGTGTATACATGTCATATTTAATGCCATTTTATCTTTCTTTAACAACTAATTAATTAAAACTAATATGTGAGATGTACTATATTTATGCTGTTACATGTAGGGCATTTTGTTATTTTTACAGAGTCCATGGTACTCTGTCATTGGAATATATACTAATAAATTTAACTACTTTTTTACTGATAGACATTTACATTAGTATTAATCATTCGATGTTAAAAACAATATTGTAAACAACATAGTTTTATATACATAGGTATACTCAATATTGTTAATTGATTTAGTTTCTTAGTCTCTTCAGAGGAAGTACTTTGAATTTCATCTCTAAAATATAACTTAACTCTGTCTTCTTTTCTACAGTTACCTGAATAAGAGGGTAAAGGTTTAGAATTTTACCATTAATTGTAATGTTGACCATTGGTATGTTGAAACACAATCTGCCAAGCAAGTTATTTTCTTTGTATTCTATGAGTTTATCATGAATGAGTACTGATGACTTTTTTCAATTTTTAAAATATATCTATTATTATGTACATATGTCTTTTCTCTTGCCTCCTTTAATACAGTAGAATATATTAATTTTAAATATTTAAATACATTTGCATAATTTTAATAAATTCCCCTTGTCATACTATCATATATATGTACATATATAGCTGGATACGATTTCATAATAATATAGCAAGTTTTTATCCATAATGTTCATGAGAGAAATAGAACTACAATTTTGTTGTTGTAGTGTCTTGTCAAGTTTTGGTGTCAAAGTACAGCCTCGTGAAATGAGTTATGAAGATTTTACTCTTGTTATATTCCTCAAAGAGATTGTGTAAAATTTATACTCTTTCTTCCTGAAATATTTTAAAGTATATATTTGTGGAGAATTCCAAATCTGTGGTTTTCTGTGTAGAAATATGTTCAATCACATACTTGTGATAAATAACAGACTATCGGAATTTTCCATTTTTTCTTTGGTAAACTTTGGCAGGTCGTCTTTTTTTTTGGAATATGTTTATTTCACCTAAATTGTCAAATTTAAAGAGTTTTTCTTCTTATGCTTATATTTCATTTTATTTTTTTAATCCACTTAGACACTCTGTCTT